>JABCQV010000132.1:0-41529 GCA_013186375.1 Fusarium aywerte | reverse complement strand
TACTCCCTTAGCATGATTCATCCGAATAATCTGGGAGTGGTCCAGGGTTCGATTCCCTGTTCGTCCAATATTGGCGGTTAGATTCCGCTGTTATACCTTCTTTTTGGCATCTTAACATAAGGTATGGTAAGACTACATACATACATATAGCACTGTACATGTCTGTGGCAGCTGTCATGCTTCTAGTACCCTTGTCATTTTTGTATGGCACTCGGGTATCTCACATACAGCATCTGAGCATTCTCATATCCATCATGAGCCTACAACACTCTTAGCAGACCGAAAAGAACCTCAATTACAGTAAACTATAGAACATTCAATCCTCAGCACATCATCTAATGTCCCTCCCAATCTTAAACCACTCACCTAGCGCAAACCATATGTGTCACACATAGATCTCGATCGCTACGAGCATAAACATCCGTTACGAACTCCTATAGCCTCACTATGCAGGGAGATTCTTCAATTAGCCTGCTGAGCCGTAAATCTGCCCACTTCCAGTCTTTGCTCGGATGAACTAGTTCTCTGTTGACTTAGTTTGACCTTTCAGCTGCAAGTCATGCGAAACCCAAGTATTTGGAAATCGTATCTGAGACAAGACCATAAAAACTGAGACTTCCAGCTTCTCCAAGCCCCGGACTTGGCTGATACCATTCATCTTTGCGCGGAATAAAGTTCCAGTTGGTGGCTACGAATTCGCATTGTTTCCGTGAGGGCCTTTCTGAACTCATGCAGGGTCTTTGAGTCTACCTGTAGTGACACGATAACCCCCCGTAACGCCTTCACATGTCCTTCTATCATCTCTATTCCATCCTGTCTCCTTCTAACTCGTATTTAGTCTTACAATCTTCACCTTTAAGCTCAGACCTGTTCACCTTTAGCTCCCCCCGCCTTCATGCACGGGACTCTTCGCCCGTGATGCTCCCTTGCCCACAATCTTCTCCGCCCAGTTCCACCCCTGCGCCTCTTTGCCCTTGTCCTGCCGACTGAGTGCCGATGGCGACGTTGGGCCCGGTGGTTCTCCTCCAAAGTCTAGATCACTGTCATTATCACTGTCGTGCCAGTCTCGATCGCTCCACGAAACAGAATCCGCTCGCTCTGGCTTCGGACGTTGATCCGTCGTCGCGTCGCTGTTGGTCTTCGAAGGTGATGTCTTGGGCAGGTCCGATAGCTTATCGAGGGCCTCTCGCGACTCGCTGTCTGTCCTGGTCATGCCTGCAAGATCGTTCCTGCTCTTCTTGAGCTCGGCACCGTGCTCGTCTGGTGGCTCATTCATGTTGCGGGCTCGCTCTCGGTTGTCCTCGTCCTCATTGCGAAGGCGGGCGGCTGCCGAGTCGCTAAAGTGAGCATCAACCAGATGCTTGACCACAGGCCATCCATAAGCATTGGCAAACATGCGTCGAACAAAGACGTTGTTATGGGCATCCGGCTCAACCTTAACAAGCACCTTCCTCCAAGATAGGTCCTTATGATAGGCTCTTGCGATCTTCTCCTCGACACGCATATTGGATGTGTCGATAACTTCGTGAATATCCTTATCCGGATTTGTGTTTGCTGTATCATCGTAGTCTTTGGCCGATAACGAACTGTCCTCATGATTCACAGAAGGGTAAGGACTAGAGTTTGCACTGCTTGTTGAAGCCTGCCCCGTCGAGTTCTGCCGTTGACCGGTCTTCCTTCTAACCAGTGTCGAGGAACGTTTCTTCAGCGGCGGTCCCGGTATATCCGATGGATGATAGACACGATCGTGAAAGATAGTTCGCGGCCGTTTAGATGGATCAATAAGGTACTCAACATCAGGCACCTTTGGATTGAGAAGATCACTAGCTGATTCAAAGACAGTCGTCCTTGGCGGAGCTGTCATCTCATCTTCGCCCTCATGTCCACTTGTAACCTTCGATTGCTTGCCCGAAGCAGGTTCATACCCTTGACCATCGCCCGCTTCTTTTAGAGTTTGACTATTAGAAAATATCCTCTTCTGCTTCTGTGACACATTTTGAGGCTTGGGTGGATCGTTGCTCTTGAAAAAGTTGAAGAATCCTGCCAATGGCCCGCTATTGCTTGAATCAGCTGAATCGGACGGCACATCGTCACCATACGGAGTAGTTACAGAGCGCAAGCTGGCCCGGTCGTCATCCACCATTACCGAGCTGGGTGGCTGTGGAACTTCGCGCATGTTTTCGTGAGTTTCTCGAGGCGACGAAGTACCAGACTGTCCTGCTGAGCGTTCTCCCGACATAATCTGTCTTTGGCGAGAATTGCCCTGGCTAGAACCCGTCAACTCGGCCCATCCAAAACCAACAACAGTTTCGACCAAACCAGCATCTCGTCGAGCCTTCTCAACACGTCCAAGTCCCTGCCAATCCAAGAACAACAGACAGCTTGTACGGAGTGGAACAATACCATCGTTGACCACGTTGGAATACACAGTTCGGTTGCGGAATTTCTTCAGTGCTATGTGTGCTGGCCCCGTTGGTAGAATCCTCAAGAGAGGTTTCGACTCGGGTTGTGAATCGCCATAAACCTTCTTATGTGCTGTTTCGCCCAAGTTTCCCACAATGGCACCCCAACCACTCCTTGCAATTGTTGGTGCTCTCCAAGTCAGACCAAGATCCTTGCCTGTCCTGCCGACAAGGCCAGAGTCTAAGGCAAACTTGACATATAGGGGATTCTCGTTGCTCAGACCCAGAAATGGTGTAGCCAAAGCGACAAAGTTAACAGGTTTGATGAGATCAAAGAACTGTGGGGAGTGCTTCTGTATGTACGCAATAGCATAAGTCTGAACCAGTCCACCGAGAGAGTGGGCAATGAAGCTTATGCTCGTAACCTTGTATGGTCGCCCTGCCTTGCGCAAATGTGCACCGTCCTTGCCAAGATGGATCGAACTGTGGTCGTGTACTGCCTTCTGTTGAGGATCGTGCTTGTCGAACGTATGGGTTACAGCTTCGGCCATTCCCTTTCCCGTTGGTAAAAAAGGCTGATCTGGATATGTCATGGACAACACGTATCTAGCGAGTCGTTTTCCAAGATACTTAATCCCGCGCTCTGTCTTTGTCGAATTGCCCGAGTAACCCCGTACAATGACTTCTTCATCGTCATCTGATTCATCGTCTTCACCTTCAATTTTGTCCTGATCCTTTGTGTTGTAAGAATCTGATTGAGCAAGACCGTTGTCTGATTCTCTTCTCTCGGCTCGTTCCCGGGCCCGCCGTGCCTTGGCATCGATCTTGGCTTGCTTGACAGCTGCATCGATGCTCTCCTTCATGAAAAGCATATCTGCGCCAAGGTTGCTGTGGAGGCCATGCGTTAGAACTACCACGTGGACCTTTTTTAGCTTTTGTTTCGGCTTCTCTGAATTTGACGTATCGTCCTTTGCTTCGGGATCGCCAGTTTTAGATACACTCTCGACGTGTTGGTCTGGACCTTCACGCTTTTCGGGTTCGCCTTGGTCGTCCCAGCCCGGAAGTCTGGGCGTGTTCCATAATGTTGCAGTATCTTCGACCTTGACTTGTACTGCACGAGAAAATACACCTCGAGGTTGCGCAGGATGGTGTCCGTCTTTGGCTCCCAGGCCCTGCTGATGGTCACTGATTTTTCCAGGCTGCGCAGCTTGAGTCTGTCCATTCACTACTTGACTCGAACCGCTCAGATTTAACGACTTCTTGTCACGAGCCAGAACAACCTCGAAACCAACAGCAGCTGATGTAGAGAACAGGATCTGCGAAGAAACCTCAACGATCCAGCTAGCGCTTTCGTGGTCATGAGACGGTCCCTTTCCAAAACCACCGTGACTCCCTAGCCCAGCGCTCTGTCGAATAGTAACGGGTACCACAAGTTCACACTCCCAAGAGCCGCCCGCCTTCACCATGGGCTCAAACTCCGGGACGCCATAACGCTCAGGATATTCGAATTTCTCGTTGGGGTTGTAACCAGCTGGATAAGCAGCGGCGCAGAGGGTATACGGCCCGTGTACGAAAGCGGCGCGGAGAGCGATGGCCGAAGTGTTGCGCACGCGGAGGTAGAGCTTCTCGGGGGACGGTAAGATGCGGTCCTGTGACGGGATGTATGTGATGGTATAGCGAACGACTTCGCCTGTTTTCAGGCTGCCGACCTGATGGAGGAGAAGCATCTCGGCGCAGTGTAGCACCGGCGTCGAAAGCGAGGGTGCAAGACAAGAGCCGCGTGGAACAAGATGTTAATTCGAATGGTAGAAACTGCACGTGCTTGGCTCAACTTCGTCGTGAGACTTGGTGGTGGTACTGTACAGTATATCAGACGGCGGTAAGCTTTGACGTCATGTCCTGGTCTAAATTCGAGCTGTTTTATCCTCAAACAAAGTAAAAGACGAATGGCCTCAGTCTAGAGAAGAAAGATGGTAGCGAAAGAGACCTCGACCGAAGTAGCCGAGTTTCCAGGACTGACAGTGACAGGACGAGACAGAAAAAGGGTCTAGAATGGAACTGCACATGCAATCAATGCATGTACAATGACGGTAAGCTCTCCCTGGTCCCCCAATCTCGCTGAGTCGAAACGGGTCATTGGCAATCGACAAAAGCCAATCAAGACTGGTCGTCGACATCACTCCTTTGGCGGGGCAAGACAAGTCAGCCCAGGCTAGTTGCAGTTCCAGTTGTTTTTAGGGGATGAGCCACTGTAGCGTTTAGTTGATCAGCTAGCTGGTGCTGGTTGCGGTGGATCTTGGGTGTTTCTGTTGGGCTTTCATTCCACATTACCCGACGATCGCGGGAAACAGAGCGTTTATCAGCGCCAAAGCTGCCGCTTACTGTATTACTACCGACTCCATTCCGTCGGTTCCTTGCTTGAGAGTTTCTTGATGACTTCATTCATTTGGGATTCAAAAGGCTTAAAGCCAAGTATTGTAGGTATGAAGAAATGCATAATTTATGTATAAAATGCAAACAAGCTAAATGACATAAAGTAAAGTACGGAATAGCGTACTATGACCCCCAATGCTCATGCTTGCTTATGCCTATGCTCCTACCATCATACCATGCAATGCCATGTCATGCGATCCATCTAGAATGGTTTATCCATTGTTGAGTTCTGTTGGCCTTTGCGTTAAAACACCCTGTTCCCTACCTAGCCACCTCCTATCCTTCCATAATTATGCCAAGCTTTTACTTCCCAAGTAAATTGTAGACGAAAGAGAATACGCAGTCTGGACTATGATACAAAAAACAAACTGTGACAATCTTCAACGAGAGATCAGACATCTAGGAAATCGTTCGTTTGTCTCGTTATTCATGATACAGGCAGATTAGATTCCTCTTTAAACTGCAACGACTGCTGGACCCAATTCGCCCTCCGGGTCACCGGGCTCGACAAACGTTCGCCAGACGTCGATTCGTCCCATGGTCGAACTGCGTCCGCTGAGTCCGGCGAGTTCAGAGGACTTGCGTACATCGCTGCGTCGCGTGCCCTTTCGACTACGCGAGCTGTGACTGTAGTATGAATCGTCATCGTCGTAACTGTTGGGATCTCGCTCCACGATCAGAGGTCCCGCTCCTCCGCGGTATCCCCCCTCCATAACTGGAGGTGGCATTCCCATAGGCGGTGGCCTCATACCGGGAGGTTCCATTTCGTATCGATCTTCTGCAGCCCGTTCCACCTTTCGTCTGTCCATACGTCCTCCGTAGTAACCTCCTCTGCCGACACGTGAACCTCTCTCAAATTCCGGTTGGCTTGGAGAGGACGGAGCGCCGACTACTCTGCGCCCTAAACGTTTGGGACTGTCTCCTGCGTAATGGGAGGTGGGTGGTTCTGGAGCAGCAACGACATCATACTCTTTGTCTTTGCCATAGTAGCGAGGCCTGCGAATCACTTCATCGTCGTGTTCCTCTTGTTGACGCAAAATGACTTCTTCGTCGTAGATATGTGGCCGTGGCTGCTTTCCTCGTGGCCGTTGAGGGCCTCGAGATTCCTCTGTAGTGCTGCCTTCACGGAAGACTTGAATTTCGCCTCTTTCTCGACGTGTAATCGCTTTCTCTTCGTGGTCAGACTCGGGGATATCAGTGTCGAAACAGGGGCATTCGCATCTTTTGGGTTTCTCTCCACAAACAACGCAAAATTCGGCACCGCATCGACTGTCCATTGTTAGAAGCCAGCCCAAAAAATTGTCAAAGGCTGTACTTACCACAAGGCATGATTATCGCCTTCTCTGAGGTGAGCTGTGGCGCCACATCTGAGGCATCTTTTCTGCTCTTCGCTTCTAACCTGCGCAAGGAATCTGGCCGTTTCCTCATCCCTGGGACATTTGCTCACAAAGTGCCACCTGCCATTGCAAGTTACACACACCTTTGTGTTGCACCGATCGCAGCGAGCAGCTTTTCGCCCCGTATCGCGGTCATGGTAAATATCGACTGGTCGAATCCACTCCCCGCATCGTCGAGAGGGGCAATACAGCCTGTTTTTCAGAGAGGACTCCACAAACTTCTTGTTCCATATCCTTTTAAAAACAGGATCAAAGAGTTTGTCAACGTGTTCCAGGCCGATGTGCTCATCGGTGCAGCATGTTGGAGGCATCTGCCCAGCCTCTGTCACTGACTGCTTAAACCGTTTCTTTAAACAGTTGTGGCACATGCGATGGCCGCAGTCAAGCTTGGGACACCTCGATGCAGGGACCTCGTCCAGACAGCCTTTACAATCGCGGCTAAGAGTTCATGTTAAAACAAGAAAAGCAAGATGTGTTAATGGGTCACTTACATTATACGAGGTCGGTCCAGGGAACTGTTTCTGGATGAGCCAAATCTACTGCCCGCCATGCTAGGAGGGCGTCTTGAAGATTCTCTAGAGACCTCAACCGTTTCTATTAGTCTCCGAGGACGGCCCTCGCGGACAATCTCACGAGATTCGACAAGCTTAGCAGTTCTGATTCCATTGTTAGCCCTGATAATAAAGATTGTCCAGCTGGCACTCACCTCCTGGAGGCCACGGGTGGCCTGGAAGCATCCAGCATACTGTTGAATCTTGTTGGAAGACTGTATCTAGGCGTGTCGGTAATTTCTCTTCTCAGAGCAGGTCTTCGATCTGGTGACCCTCTCTCAGAAGACGCATGACGGTACCGCCGTATTTCTCTATCGTCTCTATCATCAGAGGTAGAAGGTGATGGTATTCTATTTCGCCTTCGTGGGATTCTCTTCTCATCTGGCGAGCTAAGGTAATCGTCTGGGCTGGGCCGTCGGTGGTGTCGATGATGTCGTTTATGGCCTCTCTCTTCGGGTTCCTCCACCACGACCTCTATATGATCATGGTCGCTATCCTCACTTTCGCTCTCGCTCTCGCTTTCACTATCCTCTTCACTCTCTGTTGGTGGCGTCGATTCAGGTGTCGGCTCCCTCGGTCTTCGCACCCGCTGTCGAGGCCTTGCAGGCTCGGGATGCCTACCCCGTGGTTTCATGGGCGGCCAGTGTGCATCATCCTCATCGTCTTCGTCGGCTTCGTAGACAGAAAACTGCGGGCGTTTCTTATAAACATCTGTGGAAGCCCGCATCAGGTTTGCAGGCGGCATGGGCATGGTAGGCGGAGGGTATGCATCGAGGCTCATGCTCCTTGAATATTCCCTGGGTGTCCTTCCGTTGGGCCTTTGTAGTTCGCCGACTCGTGTCCGATGGGGCATTGGGTAGTAGGGCGCAACGTCACTCGGGCCATACCAATCGCGAGATTCAGGGCGGAGGGGCCGGCGACGTACGAGTGAAAGTCGGGCCTCTTCATCGGGGACGTCTCGATGGTATCCTCCTAGCCTCATTTTCGAAGAGGGGGCCTGTGAGCTCCTAGAGGGCTCACTCCTGCAGGACCCAGAAGGGGACAAGGCGCTGGTCCACGGCACAGCACAACGCAGCACGTTCGGTTCAAGTTGATGTCCTAAGGAGGACTAGTTTGTATGTCGGAATGCCACGGGCAGGTCGAAAGTAGTCGTGATGACGAGTGGTCGGGCCACTCAACGAAGTCCACGCTGCGTGAGCAGTTGCACCCCCCAAAGTTGATTGGAGTCGGAGTGCTGATCATGCATGGCAACCGCAGCTTGCAGCGTCGCGTCGAGCGAGTCGAGTCGAGGCGAGTAAACTCGAATTGGAGCTGGGGCGAGAAAAATGTATGGTGGGTGTCGTTTCTCTGACGGTGCCTTACAAGTTGGGCCGCGAGACGTCTGGATGGATGGAGATCCAAATTGACCAGGCGTCAAGACGCTAACTAAGTGGAAGCCAAGGAAGAAGAAAGGAAGGAAGGGAAGAGAGACGAACGGGACAATCAAAAGTAGGGTTAAATGAGAAAAAGACGACCAATCCTGTAATTAAACCCTTGAGCAACGTTTCTCAACCTCCGCAGTTTGCTATGCCACCGCAGGATAACGCGGCAGATCAAGTATCAAGCGTGGTTTGAGTCTCCTCACCTTACTCCTCCTCACGCATCAGGCACCTAGAAACGAATCAAATTGCCCCTCCCCCGCGTGGGTGGGTTTTGGACTGGCCAGGGTTTGTCGACCGATGTGGTTTTGGTTGAATTATTAGCGACTGAGCTCTCAGACCCTGCGTTATGAGAATGAGACTGGGTTCGTGCTTTGACAGGCTCACAACACACCGCGTACGAGCCAGATTCACCGATCATACGAGTGTTTAGAGCTGAAGGCAAAACGAATGAAGGACAAGCAAAAACTCGTCTACTAACAATATTCTTTTGCGGGTGGCTGGCATCATTCCAAGACAGACTGGACAGCAAACTGTGGATGATCAGTTTTTGTCGGTGTGATGTCACGTGGCTGGAGCCACAAAGGTCAAACTGGGAATTGAGACAAGTCATCCTTTCAATTGTCCACTAGGCACGGATACTCCATAGGTTTTTGTTCAATAGATTGCAAGTGCCACTGAATTTCTGCAAGTAATCATTCATTTGGCCATGGCTCTACAAGATAAGCAGAATATCATTATCGTGGCAAGATATGACTTCCATCCTCACTCACGACCACCTTGATCTAGTAGAGCAAGTGACAAGCTAGTAACAAGCTCATCACTGACGTCGACTCTACTATATAGCCGCTTAGTTTTATTGGAACACGGCCCTCACCAGGTCAGGTCTATGCGACGGTGCCCAAATAGTCTGCCGAGCGTGGGGTTTAAATCAAGTCCGTATTGCGCCGGGCCTGTCGGCCATTTATTCATGTGGGTCATATTCACGGCCCGGCCCGGCAGCCATGACGATGACGGACGGGCTTCCCCGGACAGTCATTGAACGGCACGGCAGTGACGGTGTCCCTGCCGATCCCTAAAGACCTCGTACCTGCTGTGTTTTTACTTCTTTTGAATTCTGCAGGGACCTTTCTCCCCGCATTCTATCTGCATGGCTACTAGGTATCGGTACATCGCTCTCTTCAATAGACATAGCTCTGAGCCTATTAATATGCATGCAGCCTTATTAACACTGCTAAACATCTATTACAACATGGACTGTACCAAGAACACATCCAGGTGTGATTTTCATATTGTAGCAAGTAAAAGATACCATATCAAGCATTCCAAAAAAACTGCTGCCGTAATCTCTCGATCTCGAGACGGGCAACATTTCACCAAATGTGTGGTTTTAGGACTCATTTTTAAGAAGTAACGCATAGAAAATTCCGGTTGTTCATTCTTTACTCATCATCATGATTCTTAATATTGTACAGTATTAAACAAATGGGTATAGATGCTATCATGAAAGACGTCATCATGTTCTGTGATGGATAATCGAAGTGGGAAATCTGTACGCCCAATCCTCCCAAGAACTTCAAGCTAGATTTTACTACTAGCTTGTATGCATGGTCTAAATTACATCAGTCCGAGATCCGGAGAGTAATATTGCTGAAGAAGTATTTCCTGTAACCAAGATTTGGCACACCAGCGGCCAGACGGTCCGAAGAACCGTGCTAGGCTCAGCGCTAACCAATAGAATGATACTCCCCAGCACTGCACCCCAGGATAGTTCCCCAGAAAGAGTCTCTTGGGGCGACTGTCACCCAGATCCCTGGGTCGTATTGCGGCATTGGGGCGTATTTGATCCGTACAAGATTATAGAACAACGGCGCTACCATTGAGTAACACCGTGGTCTTGACGGCTGGAGAAAAAGAACAAAGCATGCCATGTAGATGACAAGTAATTATTTTGTAGTGTGCTTATAAGTACCGCCAATAAAGCGACTGAATCGTTTGGCTCTTATGGAGTGCCGAGGAATGCGCGCCTTCTCACCTCAGCCTCTTTGAGCATCTCCGAGGCCAGGCTCAAGCTTGGGGCCAACGTCGCATATCGTTCGACTTCCATAACCACATCATTGATGATCTGGTCTAGCACCTCGCGACTTGGTACTAATGTAAGCAAAATATTGAGGAGTGATGGTGACATAGTGGCACCCATGATAAGCAATGTTTGAGACACCATTGATAAGGCTCCTTGCCAGATATACGGCATATGTCCAGCATGACTGAAACTAGTTAGACGTTCGTTATGTCAATATTTGAAAGGGGAAGGGGGTTCCATACTGTTCGTGGATATGTTCCAACTGCCGGATACAAGCTTCCAAGCATTTGTGGCAATTTTCCCGCACGGCGGGATCCAGAACCTGCTGTTCATTATCTAGCACGGCTAGAATGTACGGCCGGTAAATAATCGTGCGGCAAGCAAAGAATCGGAGACGAAGTACTGTCTGAACAGGGTCTTGCAAGGCATTCCGGGTAAAAGGAAACTGCAGTGGCAATGGCAGACTCTCGTACCATTGACTCAGTTGGTAGTCGAGTTCCGCCACGACTGGGTCCAGACTCTGTGTGTTTGCAATAGAGTCCTTGGAGTAAATAAGATGGCTGACTCTGTTCAGCAAACGACGCAGAGCAATCTCCGCCAAGAAGTACCAGAGCTCATCTCGGCCGACTTGCTCCGACTCATCGCCTTCGAACCCGCCTGGAAGGCCGACATGCTCCTCAAACTGGACCACACCCGAATGAGGCAAGTCAAGCTCTGCGAGAAGATCACTTTCGAAAAGCAAAGCGTTCCAGTAAATGCGTTCCACGAGCTCTCGTTGCTGACTAGGAATACGGCTAGGAGCCATAAGAAGGAGTTGCAGTTTGGTGCTTGTAGTACAAAGTAGGTTCCATGCCTCCATGGGTCGCACTAGGTAGAAGTGATAGGCAGCGGCGAGCAGGTGACATTGTGCCGCCACCACACTGTTGGCAGTCATCAATCCCGGAAGTAGAGACCAGGCTGCTGTAAAGTATTGCAGACCGGGGGGGTCATCTTGGGGGAGAATCCTGGATATGCTACCATGCAAACTTGCTTGGCCCAGAGCAAGAACAAGAAGCACGATGCAACTCTCCGGCCCCTCTCGAAATCCGTTCGATAGGGCGGTTCGGTATTGACTCCTCCAGGAATACGGGTTTACGCAGGCGTACCAAACGTTGACCCTCTCAAAATAAGCCTCGATATATGCTTGTGTATTTGACAAGTCCACACACGGCGTTTTTGTCAATGTGTGGAGCGGCTCCCGTGCCATCTCCAATTGTAGAAGAACCTGAGGATCGTATTGTCGTGAAATAAGATCTCGGATGAGAGGCCATTGCAGTAGATGCATAGCGGCATTAGTGTGAACTTTTGGCATGGTAGAGATGTTGGTTCCCACTGGTTGTGCCGACCAAGTCCCAAAGCCGCCATTGGGAATGGAGCTGAAAGTGGCCGCATTGGCAGACAGGATCATATTGTCGCCCTCGAGCCCAGTACCATTACTCATCCCAGGCGAATTTTCCGTCAAGCTTAAACCATTCGCTGTCGGGTTCACCATGCTCATTTGAAGAAGGCTTTCGATGCGGTTGAGGCGCTCCAAAATCAGCTTATCACCAGCGTCTAGCTTAATTCCTGGTTCTCGGTAGATGCATTCAGCACCGAGCTCTGTGCAGAGCTTGCACTTTGGTTTTGTTCCATCGCAACGGGATTTTCTCGAACGGCAAACCTCACACTAGTGAAAAATTAGTATACGAAAGATAGAGAACAAGCATTATGCTGTGACGCACAGCAATGGTAGCCCTGCGGCGGGGATAATCGACGCCGGTTTCTGTATTCCTCCTCTTGAGTGGATTCGAGCCCTCATCGCTTGAGACCTTTTGTGCGCCGTTAGACATGTCAGGTCTATTATTATCGGAGGATTGCGATAGATGGCGAGCTTTTTGAGTCGTGCTTAGCATAGCCTCCCTGCTGAAACTGGGCGTCCGCTGATTTTTGTAGCTGACAGGGGACTTGAGTGAGGTGTCGGTCGACATGGTTGTGAGTGATGATAGCGGAAGTTCGAGTGAGAAGCTGTCGCGTGCAGGAACAGTGAACGGTCGGGCTGAGTTGATTGAAATTGAGTGAACGGATTCGCCTGTAGATGATGGGGACATGATGATATGCTGGCATCAACGATGAAGCGCAATCGAGGAACTGACTTGAGAGCAAAGCTCTAGCAGAGCTGATCTTGCGGCGTGGGCAATGAACACAGCTATGAGCGCGAATAACTGAAGAAATCCGTTCAAAAACTCCACATTCTGGAACAGTACCGAGGTTTTAGTGGTAATGCCGAAGATCAGACGATACGACGAAAGCTGAAACCTGAAACAGGAGAGCTATGTCGAAGCTAGGCTGGCGATGGGCAAATGCGTTTCTTGTAAGTCGATCCGCGTTGTGGTTGTCCTCATAAAGGACTGAAGAACGCCGGTCTTAAGAATAGAATACTGGAATACCGTAGAGTTACTGAACGTTGTTCTTTGTGGTGGCTGACAATGGAGGAGTAAACGGTTATGTATGGGGGAAGACATGGACAAGGGTCTCCAAGTCCATATGGAGCTGCACCTGCGCTTAACCCCAGACCCTGGGTCGGGCGGTGGAACTCGGAAGAGGGTGGTGGGGAAGCGGGCGGGAGAGACTAACGTTAGAGTCAACCATCCGGAGGACTTCTGCAACGATGGAGAGTCGACCGAAGAGACAACCAACGGATGGGCTTGGTGCTTGTACTGTAGCCTTGCACTCCGGTCACCGAAATTCTTAGAGAAAACCATCATGAACATCATCATAATATGACGGACGGAAACCGAAACGATTGTCCGAGCCTGTCTCGGGGGATAATTTAGCTTCAGATGGTGGTGGCGTACGTTCTCGGTAAGACGAGTCGTTTCCAAATCTGGGGAGTCAGCAAAGCAAAGCGAAGAGTCCGGGGAAGCTCATCTTTGTTGCTCCATTTTGAACTGTACGGTACAGTGAATATACAGACCTCTTCTGTCCTTCCTGAATTAACTCTATGCGTTCCCCAGAGGATTGAACGGCTCGAACCAGTTGTGTTCGTTTAATCGCCTGGACAGGGATAAGACTTAGATGGAGGGTGGTTGCTCTCGAGAATAATTGGTGGGATCCCTGTTAGCATCACCGTTTGCGTGTGGAGAAGCGATTCGTAGGGGGACGAGGTTCAATTTCTTCTCTGAATAACCCACCTTGAAGTTATTGAAGATCTTGACATTTCCAAGCCTGAGGTTTAGGTAAAATGCGCCGTTGCTTTGCGTATGGATTTGTCAGGGACAATGCTTATTCTATTGACATGGAAGAAGCGGAAGTTTCGTCCCAACTTGTGCCTGCCGCGGTTCCCTTGTAATTACATCACAGCAAGGTTGCTAAGCAGCACAGAAGGGAGGCACGCATTTGGTACCTACCTACTGTGTACGGAGTAGTAGTTTATTTTACCTAGTCAACAACATGTTTCATCCCTGTGCCCAAGAACGGTATCTTGTTCATGTATGCATTGTATCCTCAGACGACCATCATTTCTCTCCACATTACATAGTACACAATCCTTTCTATAACTCGGTCGGTCAACAACATGCACAGTACTGATACCTGAGATGGTGGCATAATAAATTCCTATTAATGCGGCCCTTCCACGATTTGACAAACACCAGAACCACCGCAATTCTAGACCCCAGTGGAGACAATCGCCACGAGAGCATCTCTCCAGAATGATATGCGAAATGATTGTCCCGGGTGCCATCCGAACCCCTCGCTCATGACCATGGGGCCTGCAAATCTTTTGAAGCATTCACTGGAAGTAGTGTCCCTAAACAACCAAGGTACCTACCTACCCGATGATCTTCAAGATTCCATACCTCTTGTTTCCATCATTTAAAGAAAAAGCAATACGTTAACTCACCGTGTTATTCGATCTGTCATGGCGCAAACATGTTTCTCACAAAACGTGGTTTAAGCTCGAAATTCGGTATGAGTTCGCTTACATTACACAATATCACCCTTGAGATTTTACCCAGCCTATACGTATAGTCGCAGGCTCACCCAACATGACAAGCCCTCATGCGCACAACCATTTCAACGGCCCGAATAGGGGGCGTTCTTTGTTGGAGCCTCGCTGCCCCCAATCCAATCCCAACTCAAGCCCGTGACCAACTTGGGGTTCGGTCTTAGCTTGCTCCGGTCTGGGGTGCCGTCTTGAGACGCCTGTCAATATGCTGGGGAAGTTAAAGGTGTGGTACATTTTGTCCGAAATAAGGCAAATGGCTGGCAAGGGTGTTTGACGGATCTTCCGGCTAATTGAAACTCACGTTAGCTCACCTGGAGTAGAGCACAGCACTAACAACTATGAGACCCAGAAGTATGGGGCATTCATAGACATATCCAGATACTCAGACAGACGATACTTCATATGAGAGAAGCAGGCTTGCCATTAGAAAGCAACAAAAGAGGATAACCATATTATGCTACTGGTAACATGACTAATTAAGCTTCGCACCAGGACGGGAGCTACCCCAACCTCACTGAGGATCGAGCGTTGCCAAGGAATTACATTATCCCCATCAAAAAAGTTTTCAGGGTCTTCAACACCCCGGCTATCATCACCCTGAGGTCTGAGTCTTGTCCCCAGACTGAGAATCGATCTTCGAGATTGAAAGGACGCTCGGATTCCCTTTTGGGACACGCGGAAGGGTCGATGCCCTGTACCTCTCTGGAAGGACTGAACCCACGTCAGTCATTCACGGCCTAGGGCTGATAGACTATCCTAGTGCTTCATCTCACATACCCCTCCGAAGTCGCTGCAAGATGGAAACAGCCACCAAGGCAGTATGCCTCGCATTATCCCCTGCATCATGGTACGATCGACTGCACTTGGATGACTGACTCCCAATTAAGAGTGTAATGCTTTCATACAAACTGAACAGAGTGTCCCTGGCACTGCAACCCAATTCTCGTCGGATCAGGAAGCCGTCAATCCGAAACAATATCAAGGCATCCAATATTGAAACTGACTGCATAGAGACAAGTCCTTGACATTTCGGGGCGGCCCTCTTCAATGAAGGGTGCTATTAGCGGCTAGAGCTACGTCATGGAAGCCTCTCTCAGACTTATTCTCAACATCGTCACTTAACGAAAGAGACATGCCCGGATGAGAAACCACCGAAATGACGTAGGACAGTATTCAATGGTAGACGAAACCATACTTGTTTGAAGATACGAAGAAACCCGTTCATTCATAGAATACCACGGCGGTGACCTCACCTTCTAGCTCTGCGTAGGCAATGAAATCGCCAAGTATTCCTGTCTTGACATCTCTCTCAAGAACAACGACACGGCCATCGTGCTGTAACGCCACTGCAACCAATGTGCCAGCTTTGTTGATGGAAAAATGACGAGGAAATCTGCCTCCACATGGAACGTCTTGTTGTAAGGCAAGATGCCCCGTCGCACCGTCAATCCTGAAATTAACAAGCGAGTCTGAAGTGATGCTGGTGGTGTTGCCATCGTCGAAGTTTGGTACCTCGAGGAGGTTCTCATTCCGGGATGAGATGAGAAGATACTCTCTATCTGGCTGTACACAAGTATTAGGATCCGATTTATTATAAATTCTGAGCTCACTTACAGATACGGCAATCTCAGCTGCAGCAGCGCCTCGAGGGATATCCTTTCCTTTGCCATGGATGCCGCTACTCCATACTTCCTTGAATGTGATGAAGCCACCACCATAAACGACTTCATACCCAACGATGGTATTGGCCAATTCGGTAACGAGGTACATAAAGGTTTTGGTCTCTTTTACCACAAAGGCCAGGTGTCGAGGACCGCTCCCAGGGGCCACAACCAAAGGATCAAGCTTGGTCAACGCCAAACCTTCGACACCAACGCCGTAAACATGGATTAAATCCTCGCCTAGATCTGGAACGAGAATGAACCGCTTGGTCGGGTCAAGAACTGCAGCGTGGGGATGAGACGCCTCCTGTCTTGAAGGATCAGGTCCCGGCTTCGCCAGGTTGTATTCCTGCACCTGCACCGATGTGATATTGGCCGGATCTCGAATGTCCCAAGTCGTAAACGCGGAACCACCACTTTGAGATAGTTAGCCTTTTTGTGAAACACAAACGTCGAAGGGAATATGTATACTAATGCGCGACAGCCAAACCATAGTTCCATTCTCCATATGCAACAGCACTCACCGGACCAAGGGCTGTGGACACCTTGGCCAAAGGTGTCAAAGTGCCATTGTCATTCGTCGCAAAAGAAACCAACGACCCATTCCTTCCATCCATAATCCCTTCATCAGTGCAATAAAGTACACCATTCACCCAATCAAGTGTAAGCCACGACGGACTTCCAGCACAACCATCTGTCGTCGCCAACGTCTCAAGTTTCAAAGGGGTATTCCGATAGGCAGCAAGTGAAAGATTCAACGTCGTCACGAGCCCACTGTAAGACGCAACATATAGTAATGAATTTGGGTCGTGAGCATGAGGTACTGGATCAAGTATATCATGATTGTGGCTCCAGTGTGCTCCTTTCTTCAGATACGTCTGATACGCGCAGTGCAGTAACACCACAAAAAGAGGCACGCCGACGAGCAGTGATGAGACTAGTAGCGAAGTGCTGTTATCCCTGAAGGGATTCTTTGATGACTTTTGACGGTTAAAGAGTTTCATTGTGAGTAACGGGATAAAATATTCGGAGCTTGATGAGATTCGATATTTGGGGTGGGATCTGCTGTTGTATGAGAGCTGACGCAGCTTAGCGCAATGGCCGCGAGTCGACTATCAGGGGGGGTCGTAAGATGATAGATAGCATAAACGAAATGATCAAACAGCGCTGTGAAGGAAACGCTCGTATTGCTGAAGAATTGATGGCATCGAGTCGTGAGAAAGATGGAATAGAAAATAGAGATGGAGATGATGCGGAGGTGAGAATGATGCTTTGTGGTCGGCAATTGACCAACACTTTGAGGCATAGCCTTGCGCTAGGTGAGGAACAGGTTTGCTTTTGTAGCACTGTGATTGACGCCTTCGTATCGGTATCACTGGTTGGTCCTAACTGTTAGTATCGCCACTAATTAATTGATGGACTTTATTTTGGGTTTGATTTTCAACGCCCTGGCATGCGCCGTTAATTTCAAATTGTTTCATCGCACGCTTATGATGATTGATAGCGCGTTCTGCCCAGCTAGCCATCCTGGTAGGTAGTGTTACCAACTCAAAGCTGAATTGAATATATCTGGATAAATAGTTACTATAATTCCAGTCAAGACCAATTCCAAGGTTAATTTATTTTCGTCGTCAAATGTAAATAGTTACAGCCGTCCATCCTGCCTCAATTGTGGTATCTTGTATACTTTAATGTTTTATCACCACCCATTGCATCACCGCAAGAACTCCAAACGACTTTTAACTTCAATAATTTATGTCTCAATTCAAGCTTTTTCGGAAGGAAAATCTTGAATTGCAGGCGTCGTGGTTCCTTTCGATAGAGACATACTGTAGGGTGCCTATAAAGTTATCAGTCAGCATTTAATACCTTCATCTTCAATCTTGAACATACCAGAACTTCTTTAGCGTTGCAGACTCTCCACGCAAGTTTACGGACGCTTCCATCTGCAGCGACGACAGGTGGCGCAAACTCGATACCGAACATCTCTCGAATGGCATAGACAATCCTCTTGGCGTATTTCGCATCACGTTCGACGTGACCGCCAAAAGGCTCCTCAGGCTGGTTAGGTGCAATATCTGGGTCGCGGTCCAGGCAGTTCTGGATAAGAGGAAGAAGAGCCACCTCGACAGCTTGCTCATACAAGCCCTTTGCACCGAAACTCACGTCCTCATCATCGAATTTGCTGATTCGAATCTCAAAAGGCTCAGAGATTGCCATAGCATGATGATGTCCGTTATGGTGATATCGGAACTCGAAGACACCTTGCGTCCACCATAGCTTGTCACCTTCGAAAACAACTTCACCTTCCACCAAGTCGGTTTCCGTTGCTTCGGTGGACGGCACTGGGTGTTCTGCAACCGCAATACTAACATCAGCCGTTAAAGAATCGTAAGAACCAGCATTTGTAGGTGCCCATCGACCCAGAGAAGAGACCTCGGTGGTCTCTCTTGAGCGATTGTCGGTAACCATGTAAAGACCAATCCAGTCCTTCTTGCTGTGGTTGGCTGGAGCTCTCCACTTAACACGAAGAGGTGCACCGTACTCGAAAGCCATGGTACGGACCGGCTTAGGTGACCGACCTGTCAAGCTCTCCTTACCAGTGTACTTCTCGACGACGGGTGCATTAGTTAATCGCGTACCCTCGACAGAAAGAGAATAGTGTTTGGGATCGTAGCCTTCTAGATCTGGAGTAATCCTTGTGATTGTGAGTCGTGCGGGAGCCATGTTGAAAAGAGCTGAAGTATCTCTAACAATGGTTTTGACGCCTGATGCGAACTTGGGCCGAGCAGTATCAAGGAAGTCCTCGACGAATTGACTCGTATCATCCAAAACCTTATCAACACTCTCTTGCCATCCCTTGACGGGTGGAGGCAATGACTTCTTGATGAATTTGGTAAGACCAGCTTCCTGACGAAGGCTACGGCCATAGATCTTTTGCATGTGGGGTCGCTCGATGTATGAAATGTAGAAGACAGTTAAAATCTGGGTGACCAATGCCATAAGGAAGATTGATCGACTCCAAGTGATGAGTGCAGCGCCCCATACGCCGGCAGTTCCGAAGAATCGATCCGGGTTGTTTAAAAAACGATAGATGGACTTATACGTCAATTTGGCCTGGTGGTCAAAGAAGAAATCACCACAGAACCATCCAAACTCGCCAAGAGAGTCATAAACACTGAATGCGGTCCATAATTGAAGGGCGATGAGGAGAGCACCAAGGACGTGCTTGAGCATGACCAGACCATAAGCCCAGTCTTCAGGAGGCGAGTACATCTTCCAGCATGCGGCAACAAAAGCGGTATTACACATGATCATGCTGATATGATGCAGGCCCTTCCACTGACGCCAGGCTTCGCCGGCACTCTCGCCAAACTTGAGGAAATGGCGAGTCCACATTTTGTTCTTGGACTGTTGGTCGAGGATAAGGCCCAATCCAAGGTGGTACCACACGCGCCACACCAGAGCATGAACGACGAAGGCCGCCTGCCAAGCGGCAGTCGAGGGCGTCACCAGGGTGAGAGTGGCTATGTAGAACGGCATAACGATAACGGCGAAGTCAGGAACCCGGAACAAATCAAGGTTACTTAAACCAACAAGATTGTGGACCTGATCAGGTGTGTCTTTTTGCGAGGGTTTGAGTGTTTGTTGGTCGAATGCACCTTCAAGTGATTTGGCATCAGCGGGTATGGTATCACTTTGGCTTTCGGAAACGGTTCGCTTGCGTGGAGGAGGAGGATTGTACGTCTTCTCAATATGAGGATTCTCGACAATCACAAGGAAAGCAAATTGGGCCATGTGTGCGAGGATCGAAATGAAGAGAACCTCATAGCTGGCTGCCATCATGGAAATACCGTAATAACCGGCATATCCGATTGAGTACATGGGATGGGGAGCCATCTCAAAGACACCATCGAAAGTCAAGTCTTGATCGATGAGGTAGAAAAAGTCTCCCCAATACCAGGCAAAGTCTTTCACGACACGGTGGGCATCCAATTTCACCCAGAGGTTGAAGCCAATGAGACTGATGCCAACAGCCCAGCGGGAGAAACCAATCAGAGGGTTCTCGCCTTCGGGAGTGTGACCGCAGACAATGGCGAACAGGCAGTAGGACACGAAATCACACATGAGGATCAAATCAACAACTCTTCGGAAGACCAACCAAGTATTGTACTCAATGGGGGCCTTCTCGAATTCGTAGTCCTCCGGAATCTTTGTCTCCAGCTCAGTCTTGAGGAGTTTGTAGAGCCATGGCCGTGGGTTCTTGCCAGTTGATGGATCCTCAAAGAGCTTCCAACGTCGAGCCCAAGTAACAAGACGACGATG
This sequence comes from Fusarium aywerte, assembly GCA_013186375.1. Lineage (NCBI taxonomy): Eukaryota > Fungi > Ascomycota > Sordariomycetes > Hypocreales > Nectriaceae > Fusarium > Fusarium aywerte. Next base: position 21,234 of record JABCQV010000132.1, on the reverse strand, counting down.
ATTTGACTGGATTTGAAGGAGTACACCGATGCCAATGTTGTAGCAAGCTCGCCAGAACAGGAAGATAGCAGCGAAAACGATCCGCTTCGACCCAGATGGTATGAAATAAGCAGTTAGAATGTGAAGACCCAGAATTGCCAAAACAATTACATCGGAAAGGTTCTTGGGCTGTCGAGGATCCAAAAGCTGAGAAACCATATCATGGGTGGCAGGTACAATGAAGACTACAGCATGTGACTGTCAGCCAAAGGCGCACCACAGCAACACACCATTCAATTAACCATAATCTGGGGATTACATACCTGTGCCGTCCGGTGTTCGACCATAAGTCTTACTGTTTTTCCCAGATGGGCTTTTTGTATCTGATGGCTCACGATCATGGTCTTGTTGTGCTTGAGTGTCATGTTGCGCAGTATGATCAACCCCAGATTGCCGCTGTCGCAATCCGGGGCCGGTATCTGGCAGATCAGCGGCAGTACTCATAACTGGCGAAGATACAGCAGCCAGAGTGTAATTCAAAAGTAGTGAGTGTCCCAGACGCTGTTGTGATGAATGGTAGGTTGAATACCAAGTAAGAAAAAGAATAGAGGTTTAGTAGGAGTACGAGATGAGGAGATCGGAATGAAAAGGCTTGTAGCAATAACACTCGGCTGTTAGGTTAGGATTGCGGAAGCTCAAAACGACGTCAGGGCTCCGCTGGTTAGACTGGTCCGAATGGGGTCACCTGGTTCAGGCATTTGCTGGCTTGGTCCCTGGCTTGAGCTAGGTCCTGGCCTGGAGCTCCAGAGGGGATTTAGTAGGGGAGTGGCTGGCTATTCCCTGTGAGCGTTAGAGCATGCAGGACAATATGCAGGAGGTTGCAGTTTGATGATTGGTGTAAGCGGACAATGCGGTTGACGGTATTGCAGTAGGTAGAGTGCCGTTGTAATTGATGTTGCTTGATCGAATTGACCAGTGTCTTCAGAAGAAGTGCTGCCAGAAAAGAAATGACGGGAGAAGAGTGATAAGACGTTTTATAGTGGAAGGTACCAGCCAAGAGTACTTGCCTGATGGATATGTTATGTCGTGACACCTATGAAAGGAAGGCACTGTAACACGCACCTTCTCTTGAATAAGAGCGGATTCTTAGCAGAACCAGTCAAGAGCCGGGCTTTCTACCTACAGTACAGTGATGCTTCAACCTGGTGACAGTCATTTACACGGCGACAACAGCGCTAAACCCACTGCGATTGCCAGGCAATTCCATCTCCAAAGGCGTGGGGCTACGGTAGCATGGCCGAAGGTGACAATAGCGGGGACTTTGACCTTCCATCATTTTCCCCCACCTGGACTCATGGCAATACAAGTTCTTTTGGTTGATCAATGAACTACAGGAACAAGTGATAAAATATTCACTGTAGTTAAACATCGTGTCAGGGCCTCAGAGTCCAGGGCAGAGCATTTGGTACATACACCATTTGTTTATCAAAGCTCGCACACGTTTTCCATCCAATGCATCAGCGCAATTACTGCTACCCGCCGACTCTACCCGCTTTGGCCGCAATAATTGCCGCTCTGCAGAAGACAAGAACGGCCTGCATCCGGCGCTCGGCGCCGTTATGGAGGACGTCTCCCGATAGGTACTACGGGCCAAACCCCACCCCGATAGTGGGGTCTTCGGAAGCGAGTACTCGACATCTTTCTGGTATCTGATCGATGAGATTCTTGCATTAGGTACCTAGTGCAACTGCCTCTCATTTCTTCAACTCGTACGGTGACCGATCTAATTACAGTATACACAAAACAGACCCTTGTCTTTGTCAATAGCGTGGGGTAGAATCACATGCAAACATTATACTCAAGTAATGAAAAACGGAGGAAAACCCGAGACGATTTTATCCCAACAAAATGGAAAACCAGAGCCTTTTCAGGGTCATGGACATATTGCAAGGGGTTACATCGATAATTTACCTAAGTGTCTTTGATTGACAAAAACAACAAAACATACACAGACTCAGTGACATGTGAGTAAAATTATCTCGAGTTGAAGAGTCGGACACGAGGCAGTCATATGGCGAACCCTGTTGTTCTGTTACTTATTAAGATGTTATTATCGAGGAATGAAATCAGGAATAGCAAAAGCGAACGATGGAGTTGAACGCGGAATGCTCAAAGATAGAGTTAGAGACAAAAAGTTTGGATGTATTTCCCAAGGCTTAACTTTTCTCTCATTGTGCCATCTCTAGTGCAGGGATCTCGTGTTTGCCCGAAGGCAAGATATTCTGGGTAACTTCGGTATATAAGCCTATTCCAAAAGTCCATTTTGGCGATAAAAACAGACAAAGCCTTACGAATGGTTTCGCAACTCAACACTCAACAACCACTTAGATTACTGCCCTTCTAATTCATACGAACAAATTTCCTAAACTGAGACATTCTACTACCGAACAATGTATTTCAGAAATCTTCTCACTTAAGCACGAGATCGTCGTCCCAAACCGGGAATATCTCCAGACAAGCATCAATCACTCGCCCTAGCCATGCAGTATTCAAGGGTCTCGACTTTTGTAGCCCCTTGCTCTCAGAGCTAGTAATTTCTGTTGAGATACGGAAGAAACCAATCGTCACAATTGTCGTGGCCTTTTTGTTAGTTCCTATAAGGGTAACCCGAGAGAGCCACTTGTCTGTATACACGGCAGAGTTATATCCCGCAACATCTGACCCATGCGACTAAGCTAACCTCGTTTCCGTGAAAGTTTGGAGAGAGAGAGAGGACCGGTTAATTTGAAAGAGGACATTTTAGTTCTTTGCATTTCTATCGAGTTCTAATGGTAAGGGCGTCCTCATGAGCGATATGCAAGCGTGATCAAGCAAAGTCGAACTCTCAGGATCTCATACAGCATTGGTAACGCCTTAAGCGCAACTCTCAAGCCGTGTAGTCTGTGAGAAGCAAGCTCCTTCGCTTGGCACTGAATGATAGAACTGGATTACACATGTTCAGGTTGACCCTCTCATGTACCTGGCGACTTTCGATATGGCATTGACCCTTTGGGTGGCTAAAGGTGCTTGGTTATTAGTGAAGCTCACAACTTGATCCCTTACCAGAACAAGATCTTTCCCTATTGAAAGGCAGTGTCCCATCAAGTTCATGAATGCCTAGCTGGCTAAAGAAACATGAACGCTGTGACCATCTGGGATATTCACCAAACATGTTCATTAGTGAGGACATGTGGGTTGCCCACGACCTGTAGAGTACCAACAAAAGCCCCTTTCCACAGATATTATGTTCACTCCTCCTCACAACGAAGCAGCCAAGCGCATTGAGACAGAACAGTCTTGTTACTTTCCAGTTGGTCCTTGAATAAATGCACCTGGCACCATCGTACTTGACCAATTTATTTAACAACTGTTCATTTGTCCTGTTTTTACACTTCCTCACACCCTCATAGATCACCAAAAACATAGACAATCACTTTTCCCCATTCCAGACACCGCACATATCCTGAAGGTTTCATTGAATCATGAGGTTGAAAGTTTTTCTTTTCCCATCTCAACCACGAATGCATTACCATGTGTCCCCTAGCTAAACCACGCACACAAGATCGAAACAACAGCAGCAACGACATCCCCCTTTTTACTGAGCCTTCTTGGCAAACTCCACCCGGAGAATGAGATGCTTGAAACCAAATCCGTCCATCTTCGCACAAGCCTTGACGGCGTCGCCGCGGTCCGCAAAGCTGATGAAGGCGAAACCCTTGGCCATACCAGTTTCTCGGTCCTTGGCAAGGAACACTCGGGTGACACGACCGAAGCGCTCGAACATATCGCGCAGCTCTCCCTCCTCGGCCATCTCGGAAACCTAATGTTTGTCAGTACTGTAAGCAGTAGGGGCGTTATGGCGGCACTCACGTTGGTGACACGCAGTGTAGCAAAGTCGTCCCTCTCGCCGAACTTGGATCCCATTCTCTCGCCAGCAGCTCCGTTGCCACGCAGGGCAGGTGGAACGTATGAACCCTTCTTGGCACCAGCAGCCGCAGCAGGTGAAGGCTCGTCTCCCATACCAGCAGCGACATCGGCAGCGCCGCTCTCTCCAATGGGCGCCATGGTGTCCTTGTAAGGACATCTGGCAGTGAAATGCTGACCGTTGCAAATACGACACTTGACCTGCTTGTCCTTGAGCTTGTCCTTCATGGATTGGGCGGCGGTGTCGTTGGACTCCTCCTTCTCGGCCTTTCGCCAGTTGACGCTTGGTCGGAAGATGATGTTCTCACCAACGGAGGTGGTATCGGGAGCAGGGCCTGGGGGATCCTTTGCGCTGAGGCCGAACTTGGGCCAGGTTTTTCGGTCGGCGACGCGGGGGTTTACGGTCTCGGTGTGGGTTATGAATCGAACGCGGCGAGTGGTCTTAACCTTGCGGCCGTCGTCATCGTAGCGGAATGTGATGATAGTCTTTGTTCCATCCTTATTGGAAATGGTCTGAGGCTCAGGGAGATCGGTGGAGGTCTCCTCGATATCGTCGTCGTCGGCCCAGTCGTGCCTTTTTCGAATGGTGGGGTTAGTCAGAGGATATCGATAGAATACCCCAGTCGGAGTAACAGGCAAAAGCGCTGGGCGGACTCACTTGGGCTGGTTCGCAACTGCGGCAGCCATGATGAATCGAGCGTATCCGTGCGACTTTTTCAGATATTTTTTGTAGGTCTCGCGGTACGGTCGGGATGCGTCGTCGTGGGCTCGTCGAGGCGTCACTTCGTGATCGTGGGGTTTCTTAGTGATAGTTGAATTTATTGCACTTTTTCGTGGTGCGGCGTTTGAGCAATGGTGGGGCAGCAAGTCAAGCCACACCTCTGAGAAACGACGAACATAGATCACATGATGTGCGTCAGCCACAGGGCCAACTTAATCCGATCCGACCTTGAGACAGCGGAAAGCTATTGAGGCGTCTTCGCGATTACGTTTACTTTTCTAAATTTCATCTCAACAAGGCTTGACGATAGCTTCGTTACGTGGAACATGCCATCATTGAGGGCGGCGTTTGCCAGTGGCTAAACGGGAAATCGGCATGGAAGTTCATGTCGGATTCGGATACGACACGAAGCAATGGGGCGCAGTCGAACCATGTGTCGTCGAATGCGCGCGAAAGAATAGACGCTGAGTATGCTTCGAAGCTGTATTTGACTTCCAATACAAGCTTTTCGAACCGAATTAATAAGCGAAAAACTGACAGTAAAACATCACTTGTGGACGTGTATGAATTGATGATACAAACCTGTGACTCGGTAAAGACCCTGGACGTTCCCCCGTGTTGGGAGATGAAGTCGCTAGACATGCCAAGTGACAGGGCGCTGAACCATCTAGAGCCAAGCGTGGCGCAGCCTACGAAACATCCAATAGCGTCCACGTAATCCTGCGACGCGGTTTCTGTGGCGTGCGAGCAATGGCCATGTGAGAGAAGGAGGGAGCTTGGGATGGAGACCGATCTGACACCAAACACTTTTTATCCTGGAGAGTTGGCTTGCAGTTGTTCGTTCCGTTCCGTTCCTTTTTGTAGTCCTTCATCCCATCTTACTTGTCCACAATCTCTCCTCTCTTTTCCATCTCTTCTTTTTTACACACTTTCACTAGCGACTGATATTTCCTTGTACCTGACGATCTATCTTTTGCGCAACTCAAAGATCCACCTCCTATCCACTGTCGCATAGCGCATTACTCTACTTTCACGATGGCCTTCAAGCAAGAAGAACCTCCGGCCTACGGTCCTCCCCCAGGTGCCCCTCAGCCTACCTACGGTGGTTACCAGCAAGATCCATACCAGCAGGGCGGCATGCCTCCTCCTCAAGGCTACTACCAACAAGGTCCTCCTCAAATGGGCTACTACAATCAACAACAAGGTCCCTTTCCCGCCGGCCAGGGCCCTTATCCTCCTCAGCAGGGCCCCTACGGCCAGCCTCCTCCTCAAGGCTACTACCCCAACGATGACCCAAGAGGAAATGGTGGTGGTGGCGGTGGTCTCATGACTGGTCTTCTGGCTGGTCTGGCATGCTGCTGTTGTTTGGACTGCCTTTTCTAAACGTCGATTTGATTGCGATTTCGATCTGACCTCTTACTCGATACCACCGCCGATGACGGATCTACAAACTATGAAATGTTGAAGGATTAATCTCCTCTCCAGCAGGAGAGTGATCTGGCGACAAGGGGGTGGCGCATCGGGCAATGGGATGGGTTTCATGTTTCGTGGCGTTGGTGTTTCTTTGATTTCAAAGGTCTTATTCTATGCTACGTGTCTCTTTGTTTCCTCGATACCTAGAATACGATTTAATCACATAATATTTCGTCCCCAATTACAAAATTGTCCGAAGCGCATCACTTTGACATGGCAACTGATATTGATAGATATGGTAATATTACTATGCTGCGGCAAAGAGGGTCTCAAACTCATCCCTGATCTTTGCGACACAGTCATTTGAGTAAATCATTTTTTGCACGTCAGGCGACGTCCACTTATCAGGAACCGAGCCGCTCGTCTTATGCTCTTTAAACATCCTATCTCTCTCCTCCTTCGCCTTTCCTTCGCCCAGATGCAGAGTTCGACCAGACAAGTACGCCATTTCGACAAGACTCGACGTCCATTCCTTTCGGGATAGTTCGTACACCTTGAGGCACTTGGCGATGGTCTCGGGCTGGGTATCAGGAGCAAGACATAGAGCTTCTGCGATTGTTGAACCGTCTTCGATCGCCATGGCTGCTCCTTGGCTAAGATGCGGGAGAGTTGGGTGGCAAGCATCTCCTATGAGAGCCACCGTTCCGTGCGTCCAGGTTGGAAGCGGTTTGTACATCCTCAATCGCCACTCGCAGACTTCTCCTTCAGGAACAAGATTGAGCATCTTCTGCACGAGGGGGCAGAAAGTCTCGAAAACCTTGAGCATGACCTTTTTAGAACCCTTGGTCGTATATGTTATAGACGGGGCGGTAGAAAAGTTCTCATCTGGCTGAACAGTTGATAAGTTGTAGATGGACTTATCGGCGATGGAGTAGGCGATAATGTGTCGCTTCTCTCCTACCCACCGCACAACCTCGTCACTATCGATGAGAGCTAGAAGTTCGGGATCATGGGCCATGTCTTCCCTCTTGAGCATGATGCGATAGGCAGCCTGGCCTGTCTCGGCCTCTTCAGGCGTGGCGTTTACTTGCTGTAGAATCTGAGAGCGTGCAACACTCTTGATGCCGTCTGCACCAAGGAGAATATCGGCTTGACGGGTATATGCTTCTCGGTCTGCAGGCTGCAGTTTGAAGGATACACGAGGTGAGAAGGCTTCGATTTCTACTAACCTCGTTGAGAAGTGAAATTTGATGCTGTCCTGTTTCTTACACGCCTCATACATGTGGCCAGCTAAGGATGATCTATGGCCGCAGAGGTGCGAGTAGCCGTATTTGCCCTTGATGTCTGGCATGTCGACATGTGCGAGCTCGGCATTCGTAGATCCCTCTGAATCAAGTCAGGAGAAGTTTGCTATAAGATTTTCGGTATGCAAACTTACGTCGAATACTGCTGCCAGCGACACGAGTTGCCTCTCTCTCAATATCCTCCCAGCAGCCCAATCTATCAAGGATTCTTCCCACGTTGGGGGGCATTTGGATACCAGCTCCAACAAAGCCGAGATTACTGGCTGTCTCATATACATCGATGTGCTTGAAACCTCGTTTGGCGAGAGCGAGGGCAGCTCCTAATCCGCCCATTCCGGCGCCCAGGATGGCGATTTGAAGGTCTTTTATGTCAGCCATGGTGGTGGTATGTTAATTTTGCAAGTCAATGGAAGATGCCGGTCTGTCGATAGACTTGGTATAGAAAGGTTTCCTGGTGATTTATACCAAGACTGGATTCCAATGACGGTTGTTCCTTTATCCGATCTATTTCGTGGTGTAACTAAGTATCCCGAAGTAAATGCCGGGATGCGGGGACAGGAAGTACAGTACGTCTTTGAATGGGGCCCCTGGTTACTGGAAATAACCACTTCTTTCACGATAAGCAGAAAATGTATAGGGCTAATGTATTCAGTTGTTTCTTGGGATTATTTCCTGTTTTGGCTTGTATCTGGCTCCTATATCGGCGGATATACCTAGTTGCTTATGTTATTCCTTGTATTTTCTGACTAGGGGCGTCTATAACATATTGGGGCACCCAGTTGTTGTCATTGATATAAGCACTTATGGATAGACTTGAGTAATAAGCTCTTTACTGATCAAAAATAAACATAACTCTCTGAGATACTTATATCGACTATCGTGTTTTTTGCCTTTGCGGGAATATATCTGGGCGCTGGGTTGCGAGCAACCGTTTGAGTTTACATGTAAAGGTGGTTATTCGCTCAGTCAGGGTTCCTATAGATATTATTCAAGTCACTCACGGCTCATTGGTGCATCCAGGTTCATGTTTCGAAACAGCGTTGCATGAACTAGGTTGTTTGATATAAATAGTTACTTTATGCTGAATATTATGTATCCCACTAATTTAATGAGAAAATGCCAGAATTTAGACTTGTGAAATCACATGTTCTTTTATTTCTCATTCATAATGAGATATCTCCATCTTCATCGCACGATGCTTCCCCTACCCTATGCACTGTAGATCAAAATGGCCGCTGATAAACCCGCGACCCCTACTACAATCATCCAATAGAATTACATCTTTGCATCACGAGCATCGTTTCACCTGCCAAAACAAACTACTCGGTGTCGAAAGAAACTCTTTAGCCGATGTCACTTGAACGAATCTGGCAGGTTACTTTGTAATTTTATTAAGGTGCCTATAGTAGACCAGGCCAATTGAGTTAAGCACGTGCTCAACGAGATAATTTGTATATCTAGAACATGACCACCATCAAGAGAGATGGCTCTTTTCTAGAGAAGCAGAGTATTTCCCTCGCAATCACCATGGTTGGATCTAGCTTGTTTGGCCTATTGGCAGTCGCCTTCCAGTTATCCTTCGCAAAGGCGGTGGAAGTTGACGTTAAAGTCGATGCCTACACCAGCCAAGTTGAATCGGACTGGACAGCTGTTTACTACTCGGATCGCAACCCTCTATTGATTGGAAACGATGGAGGACCGGACAAGGGAGGTTTTCATGTTTACGACCTCAACTCCAAGTCTCCTCTGCGAGAGGTGACGGCTCGAACACCAGGACGCAGCAAGCTCGTCACTACAGTGTACGATGTCGATGACAAGGATATCCTTGTTACCATCGCTCAGCCCGACTCTGTTCTTCGCGCGTACGAGATGCCCAGGTTTGAGCAGATTGAGAACGCTGACTTTAAAGTGCTGGGTGATTGGTCTGCGCTGTGCAGCTGGAAGAGCCCTGCTGGGAATGACTACGTCTACTTGTTTGGAAAGGGACAAGCAGCTCAGTTACTTTTACGAGAGACTAAAAAGTCACTAGAGTTTGTTGAGGTATGTCTCTTTCAAGTGAATGCTGCTATTTGCTAACGTTGACAGATCCAAACATTCCCCACCGACTTTGAGACGTCTGGTTGTGCTGTGTCACGCTCTGAGTCGCGCATGTACATCTCAGCAGACGATGATAAGAGCGTCTATAAATTCTCACTTAAAGAATCTACAGAAGCGCCCAAGATCACCGAGGCTGGCAAGGCAGAGGACGACGTGACCGGTCTTGCAGTCTACGTGCCCAAGAAAGGCTCAGATTATCTGTTTGTCGCCCAAACCGACAAGATCGCCGTCTATGACCAATCCTTCAAGCTCAAAGGAACTTTGTCTTTGTCCGGCTTTGAGGATATTGAAGTCCAAGGCCTAAATATTTACCAAGGCTCAACGGACAGGTTTCCTGCTGGTTCTCTTACGTACGCCATCGAGTCTGAGGAAGTCAACGGCTTTGGTGCCTCGTCGCTCGAAACGGTTCTCAAGAAGCTCAAGATCGAAGAGAATACAAAGTATGACCCAAGAAAGCTCAAAAAAGAGTCTGAGAAGGAGCCAATTTGCAAGACTTGTGGAGGTAATGGCTACTGCGTCAAGGACAAGAAGCAAAAATGCGAGTGCTTCGCTGGCTTCACTGGAAATACTTGCAGCAGCTTCACTTGTATCGACAAATGCTCCGGCCATGGAAAGTGTGTCGGAGCGAATGAGTGTAAATGCGACAAGGGATGGGGAGGCCTGCACTGCTCGTTCCTCCTCGTTGAACCAACATACGAGACGGAGTCACGACTCGGTGATGGCGACGACCCTGCCATCTGGATCTCACCTGAGGGCCCAGAGAAATCTCGTATCGTTACGACGATGAAGTCTGGAAAAGAAGCTGGTCTCGGTGTGTTTGACCTGATGGGTAATCTTCTTCAGACTTTTGCGGCGGGTGAACCGAACAATGTGGATATGATATATGGCTTCGAAGCGGGTGATCGCAAGGTTGACCTTGCTTTTGCAGCCTGTCGAGCTGATGATACTCTATGGTAAGTTGAGCGATCCTACCTTTGACAATTAGCTAACCATCAAGTCTTTTTGAGATGCTGCCTAATGGAACACTGACCGATATCCCTGGCGGCTCTCATCCTGTTGTCGAAGACTATAGCGTCTATGGGTCGTGTACATACCGTTCACCCAAGACAGGGAAGCAGTACCTCTTCGTCAATGAAAAATCAGCACGATATCTCCAGTACGAACTGACGTCGACACCTAATGGAGAGCTCAAGACAAAACTTGTACGAGAGTTCCAGGGCGGTAGCGGTGGACAAGTCGAAGGCTGCGTCACTGATGAGGAGAACGGTTGGATCTTCCTTGGGGAGGAGCCTTCTGCGCTATGGCGATATGATGCTGAGCCAGATTCCAAGGACGAGGGAGTTGTTATCGGCAAGGTAGGCGATGGAAAGCTCTACGGAGATGTTGAAGGCGTAACTCTCGTCTACGGGTCAAAGCCCGATGAGGGATTCCTCCTAGTGTCCTGCCAGGGCGTCAGCGCATACAACGTCTACCGTAGAGCCGAACCCCACGAGTACGTAACGACATTCACTCTCGTCGAGTCATCCGACGGGAACATCGACCCGGTATCCAACACAGACGGTATAACCGCCGTAGGGAAAGCATTAAGCAAGGACTTCCCTCACGGCCTGGTCGTTGTACATGATGATGCTAACCAGCTACCGAATGGGAAGACCAGTGCAGAGGCAAGCTTCAAGATGGTTAGCCTCGAGAAGATCCTCGGGTCAAAGGTTCTGGGGAAGGATGCTTTGTTGGACCAGGTTGATAAGAATTGGGATCCTAGAAAGTAAAATTTGGGATAGAACAGTTAGCTAGAGTTCTACTATGTTCGCTTACGCATTTGCCTCCGTACAAAGCCAAGTCATACCCCGTCGCAAGCACCCCTGAAGCTATTCAGACCCAAAATAAGACAAACACGAAGCCTAAACAACAAAGAAAAGCGCGTCTCGTTCCATATCTAACTGTAACATGTAAGCATAGACTCTGGTCGTTTTCAAAGGAGATTGCTCATGTGGTGCTGAAGTAGTGGCGTCAGAAGAGCCTCGATCCCTTGCTTGAACGGCCAGTGCTCTTTGCCATCTCTCGAGATTCCCATGGCGAGTTTAATCGGATTGCTTGAGTCTCGCTACATTAATGAAATAATTGGTTAGAGTGGTGGTTGGCGTTGCAGTGCTTGACACTGCCGGACGGGATAGTACCTAGTTACAGGGAACTGCCAAGTAACTGCGTTAGATATCAGCACGGATATGTTGATTATTGACTGATTATATCCTAATTACGCGTTCCCAATCCTCTGAAAATGTTCAAAAGTCACACATGCTTGGTGTTGAATGTGTATCACAGGCACATCTACCAGCCAGTACTATCACATAGTCAAGCCCAACACTGTCAGACACGACAAATTCTATCCCGTTTACAAAACTGTTCTTTCGTACTCAAAATGTTCAGCTCCTTTCAAAGCCATTCGTTTCATGTTCACTTGAGCGTTTGCAGGCTCCAACCGCCATCTTACCCCTTTTGGGTGTCAATAGAGCCTCAAAAGGCACTGACAGCTGTTAATAAGCCAATCTAGCAGACCCCCCGACAAACCAACACTTTAAATCTTGAAAGATCATTCTTAGCTTGCTCTACTTCGTGCATTCGCGTCTGGCAAGTAAAAAGCGAAACCAATTGGTAAACTGCCCATACCTAACCTTACCTGATGTACTCGTAGTCTCGCCGTACCTCGACATCAAGTCCGTGTGGCACTACCAAGTTAAGAGTAGTCTAAGTGATCTTCACCGTAGTGACAAAGTTCAATAACGCCTCGAGGTGGGCTATTCTCGCCGCTTGCCCTTGTTCAAGCTTTGAGATCTCTCATGCATCCATCTCGTGGCTGACATGCCTCTTATTCCTAGTGTTTTTTTTATTAACTCTTTTTGAAGCGAGATCTCTATTCAGGAATAACAAGTATCTCGTGCGTGCTGCATTGACAGTCATGTTCAAACCGAGAAGCGAGGTGGGCTTATTGACCCCGCGGCCTGAATAGACTCTCAATAGACGAACGGACAAGACCAAGGTCCAAGAGTTGAAGCGAACGAGCAAAGACAACTCTACGTTCTTTCTCGCCATAGCCAACTTCTTTCTGATCAAGATAGAACACAAAGTCTATAAAAAGATCCCGAATCCTCCATAAATACTTCCTCTTTTCTTCTCCAGACTCGTTCTCCAAACACAAGGACTACGATAATCTCAACACCTCTTTTACACATTCACACGATACGAATCACTCTTTTACGAGTTACCACTCTCACTACGACCTTTTACACTTCACTACGATCGCTTCTACGACACGAAAAGTACTGCTGGACTCAACATGAAGTACTCCATCTTTGCCCTGGCTGCTATGGCCAGCACCGCTATTGCGGTGGCTGTCCCAGACCCTGCGCCTGAACCCGTCGCCGACCCTTGGTGCTGGTGGAAGGGCCAGCCTTGCTGGAAGGCCAAGCGTGAGGCTCAACCCGAACCCGAGGCCGTCGCTGCACCTGAGCCTGATCCCGTTGCCGAGCCTATGCCTTGGTGCACCTGGAAGGGCCAGCCTTGCTGGAAGGAGAAGATGGCTAAGGCTAAGCGTGACGCCATCCCCGAACCTGTTGCCGCTCCTCAGCCTGACGCTGTTGCTGAGCCCATGCCTTGGTGCACTTGGAAGGGACAGCCTTGCTGGAAAGAGAAGATGGCTAAGCGTGAGGCCAAGCCCGAGGCCGAACCCGTCCCCGAACCTGTCGCCGCTCCTCAACCTGATCCCGTTGCCGAACCTATGCCCTGGTGCACCTGGAAAGGTCAGCCCTGCTGGAAGGAGAAGATGGCTAAGCGTGAAGCCGCTCCCGAGCCTTGGTGCTGGTGGAAGGGCCAGCCATGCTGGAAGAAGACCAAGCGCGACGCTGCTCCTGAGCCCATGCCCGAGCCTGCCAACGAGCCCAGATGGTGCTGGTGGAAGGGCCAACCTTGCTGGAAGTCCAAGGCTAAGCGCGATGCCTCTCCCGAGCCCTGGTGCTGGTGGAAGGGTCAGCCTTGCTGGAAGGTCAAGCGTTCTGCCGGTGAGGCTCTCTCCAGCGCTCTCCACGCTACTCGCGACCTCGAGACTCGATCCATCGCTGAGACTGAGCACCTCCCCCGTGACGCCGCCCACCAAGCCAAGCGCTCCATTGTCGAACTCGCCAACGTCATCGCCCTCTCCGCCCGCGGAAGCCCCGAGGAATACTACAAGAGCCTGTACCTCTCGCAGTTCTTCCCTGAAATGCCTCCCAACGCTACCGCCAAGCGTGACGTGAAGACCCTCCAGGAGGACAAGCGTTGGTGCTGGTGGAAGGGACAGCCTTGCTGGAAGGCCAAGCGCGCTGCTGAGGCTGTTCTCAACGTTGTCGAGGGCGAGGACGGTGCTGGCGCTCCCGGTGGCCCTGAGGAGCACTTCGACACTGACAACTTCAACCCCCAGAACTTTGCCGCCAAGCGCGACCTCATGGCTATCAAGGCCGCTGCTCGCAGCGTCGTCGATTCCCTTGAGGGTTAAGTAAGTCCAACTCTCGACCAAGAGATGGTACCAATCTAACATGTTGCTTCAGGTGTCGATGATTTGGATTCCCGGATAGGACCGTTTTCGTTTTTGACAACGCTGTCGGTGATCTTTTTTTCGTCATTCTTTTGTCTATGAATATTAGCAAAAAAGGGTTCGAAAGAAAAACAACGAGACAATGAACAACAGATGGATGGCCATGTGAGGATATCCTCCGGTTTATTTTTCTTTTCTTTAGCGGCTTGAATATGCTGCACATATTTTGAATAACGGCAGGGGACGATAATGTCTGCTGCTTTTTTTATGGATGCGAATCTGCCTTTGGAGCACGAGTCGCCGAACATGGCTGGAATAGCTGGAATAGTTTGAATTCAACTGCTTGTCTCGAATATTGTTTGAATGCAATGTGAATGTAATGCTTGAGTAGTGTGTTGTAATGCCTGCTGCCTTTTGATAGTGCTGGGCTAGCCAAAGATCTGACAGCTCTGTTATAGATACAATCAGATGTCATCTGACCTTCAACATGGTCTTGCCCATCTTGGTGTCCAAAATTCGACAGCAAGGATGGACATTGATGTCGCATGCGGTCCAACGTTGATGCCAAGCAACATGTTGCACAAAGTATCCTGGTTGATGACAAGAATACAATCGAGCGCTGAGGTACAGCAATATTCAAATCGATTACGCTGGCAAACCCAGATAATCAATCATAGCTTTGACCTTTTATCAGTCCAAGCTTTCATTCACACAATAATGATATTACAAAAGTAAAAGGTATGTACGTTCAATCATTGCGCTCCTCCCCATCGGCGAGGGAAGCACCGCACCCAAGATTGTTCGCTTTTCTCTCCATTCTGTGTTCCTCTGAATCGATGGTCCTGGGCGCAGGTCTTGCGACGCACCTCGCATCAATTATAGTAAAGAGAAACATGAACGTTGTTATTTGCGTTGTTCAATTTTGAATGAAGAGAAAAGGAAAAGAGAAGTCCAAATCTTTTGGCAGAAAAAGTTTCCTTTTGTACGCGTTTGGGATAGTGGGGCGTTGTGATAGTGGGGCCAGCGGATAAGAATGTCGATGCCTGGTGCGCTAGGCTGCTATATCGCAGGTGGTATAGGGTATCTGTAAACATCGACCTAATCAATCATCACTTCTGTCAACGAGTAGAGCCGCACCATAATTCAGCGGGTGCCCCTAGTACGGTGGCTCCAGGAAGCTAAATGCAACTTCTTCTATTGACTTATAGACAAAGGTGTGGAATGGCGCAGCTCTATCTACCATCATCTTCCACCAAGCGGCGTTATAGATTGGTATGGTCCAAATGATGACTACCGGTCTCGCAAAGACTAACAACGTCTTGTTATGCCATTTATCAAGTACACTCGAGGTATTGAATCCACCATGATAATAGGTAACTTATACGAAAAGACCAACAAGAGCTTGGGCTTGGACATTGTGGCGGAGCTCTAATTTCTCCACAAAGTTTACAATTACAGCAAATAAAGGATCATTAAGAGCTATGCCAATTCGGCTTGAGATGCCGTCAGAATGCAACATCCAGGTTTGCTCAAGAGTTGACGTTAGCTTGGCGCCTCAATCTTGATGAACAAGTGAGCAAAGCCAAGACAATTCCAATCGTGGCAGTGCATCACTTTACGTATATCCCACCTTGACTTGAGCTATTAAACAGTTTATATGTTAAGAATATCCTGTTCCTTTTTTATCTAGTTGATGTATCCTGATATACTGCATATCATTCCAGTGTCGGTACCTCAAGCTGAGCTGAGCTGAGCTTATATCCCTGCGATTGCCCCTCACCTCTTCTCAACTATCTTCTGCATCTTGCATCTTCACAACGCCGTATCAAAATGGCCGCAGATCTCGCAAATCGCATCGGCGAGCTCAACCCCTTCTCCTCCAAAAACAAACACATCGACGATGAAGATTACGGCGAGGAAATTGACAACAACACCGTCGCTGGCGGCGGCCACACTGGTCGACATATTGTGACAGACCTCAGGGTCAGCAGCGCCTTGAAAGAATTCATCGCCAACGAAAAGATCCTCTCCAAGAAGGAAGCCGGTGTTAAATCTGATGATGCGTCGCGCGCGCTGCTCGAGCTTGTTAGCAAGCCGCATATTCGTGTACCGCCTGAGCTCACGGATAGATCGCACCCTTTACCTGAGTACTTTATCAGCTCAAGCCATAACACTTATCTCATGGCGCATCAGCTTTATGGATCTTCGTGTGCGACGGCTTATGAGACTGCCATCAAGACTGGCGCGCGATGCGTTGAGATTGACGCATGGGATAACAGCGACAACAAGGATGAGCCAAAGGTCACTCATGGCTATACTCTGGTGTCCAATATTTCCTTCCGACTCGTGTGTGAGACGATTAGGGATTCAGTCGACCAGGAAGAACTCGACTCCAGAAAGTACGGTTTCCGGCCTTCGCCTATTCTGCTGTCGCTAGAGAACCACTGCGACGCCTATGGCCAGATGCGCCTTGTCAATATCATGCAAGAGGTATTTGGCGATCGTCTTTTGAGCAAAGCTGTGCGCGATATCGGCCATGGAGAACAGGCTGGATCAGGAGACCACGTCCGCTTGGAGGATCTGGGTGCCAAAATTGCTGTCATTGTTGAGTACCATTTCCCCGGCGAGCCTTCAGACAGCGATAGCAGCTCGTCCGACTCGTCAGATGAAGAGGAAGAAAAGGCGGCGCGAAAGGAGTACAAGGAGAAGAGGAAGGAAGAAGAGCCTTCAGTTATCATCCCCGAGCTTGCTGAGCTGGGTGTCTACGCGCAATCCGTCAAACCAGCCGACAACTCATGGTATGAGGAGGGTACACTTTCTAACGGGCCTCATCACCATCTTATCAATGTCTCCGAGTCAGGCCTAGCGAAGCATCTACCCCAGCATGCATCAGCCGTTTCCCGACACAATGCCCAGCACCTCATGCGCGTCTATCCCAAGGGCACCCGTATCTCATCTACTAACTTGAAGCCCGTTCCTTCCTGGGGAATCGGCGCTCAGATCTGTGCTCTCAACTTGCAGAGATTCGGAGCTAGCAACCAGCTCAACGAAGCTCTCTTCAGCGGCACAAATGGCTACGTTCTCAAGCCTGCTGCTCTTCGTGCCGGCGGAAACGGCAAACTGAGCACAGGTCGAAGCAAGCGTCTTCGTCTTCGCGTCGCAGGCGCAACGGATATTCCTCTACACGGCGATTCCGAGGCCGATTCTATCAAGCCATACCTAACATGCACGCTGTATCACCCAGACAACATCAAAGACGACCCCCCAAAGCGCAAGACGAATCCGTACAAGCAGCACAAGCTTGAGTTTCTACACCGCGGGCCAAACCCACCACCAACAGACCCTATCTGGGACGAGACCCTAACGTGGGAGTATGAAGACAACGAATTGGTCTTTTTACGAATGCTGATCAAGAGCGACGACAGCTGGGCGCGAAATCCCATGTTTGCGGTGGCCGCGGTGCGACTGCTTTACGTTGAGCCAGGATGGAGTTTTGTTCGCATGTTGGATCTCAAGGGTCATGAGACACAGTGTTCGATCCTTGTTAATTTTGAGATCATTGATGCTTAGAAGGGTGTTTCTTATGAGTATATGAATTGTATGTCTGGTAGGATATAATGCAGTTTCTGATTCTCCGTGTTTGATAGACTTTGCGCTTGTTGATTATTGAGGCTGTTTTTATAACGTGTACATGCTTGCTCTTTGTGCATTTTAAGCATGCACATCAGTCTCATGTTCATCTTTCATGTGTTTTTTGTGACTGCCATTCTTTTATGGGACGAGAGAGTAGATATCCAGTGTCGGTCTACCATGCCTCTCGGCGAGATATGAAAATTGCATTGATGCCGAACGGGTCCGGATGTTGTGGTGGACCATGGGCTCCGGGTTGGACTGGGGTGGGTCGCTTCCGAATGTGCCATGCATCGATCTGGGTTGTTTATTCGATATACATGCTTGATATCATTTATCAGGTAAGAAATTGGTATAGGAATACACGACGGCCTTGATCTTTTCTCAGTAACTGTATGCGATATAGAACGAACACTAAGACGACAAATAACATATAACTAGTCAAGGTAACACGGACTAAACTAAGTATTTTCTTTAGCATATACTCTCAGGATAAGTGGGCTTTATAGATATTTCCAGATAGTTGTTTCAAGATGCAATCACTCATTCTGAGTCAACGACATATCCGGTGAGCTTAAGTTCCGAGTGGCTTCGGATCTTACACCAACCATTGGTGTACACTAACCACTCAAGTATAAGAAGTAGGCTTCGACACTAAATGCTTAAACATAATGCATGTGGCATCTGTTTCCATATCCAACAAAACAGCTCTCAAACAATATCCAAAATGACCATCATCACAGCCTTCCTCGCACCAATCCACCTCTTCTCCTTCTCAGCCCTCCTCGGCTCCCAACTCTACCAAACCTTCATCGTCACAAAAGTAGCCTTCAAGCATCTCCCACGCACGCCATATGTGAATTTCCAAAAACACATATTCCCCATTTACTTCCACAGTCAAGCCTTGCTGCTCTTCCTCACCGCCGTGACACTACCGCCATACGGTCCTCTCTCGTCGATAGAGCACAAGAGTGACTGGGTTGCTTTTGCAGTTTCGGGTGTTGTCGCCGCATTGAATCTTGCAGTTTTTGGCCCTAAGACGAGGAATCTGATGTTGGATCGTGTTGAGCAAGGTGAGTTACTTAGTCAGTGTAAGTTGTACAGGCAGAGGCTAATGTGTGATAGGAACTGTGGATGCAAAGACAACAAGCGTAGAAGGACCAAGTCCTGCGATGCAGGTTCTGAAGAAGAAGTTTAAATCTACGCATGCTATGTGTATTCATCTGAATCTGATCGGTCTTGGGGCTCATCTTTGGTATAGTTGGAGACTGGCATCTCGTCTTGAGACATCTCTGTAGCTGGTCATGTTCGAGGATGATATAGACTTGACGCTCTCACATGGGAAACAGCTCGAGGAAGGCATTAGATACGCCGGAAGAAACTAAAACTCCCTACTTCACACCTGTTTAATCCCATCTCGCACCCACTGAGAATGAGTCGAAGAGCACAGTCCTGGCCACCAGACTTCTCCATCAAGGCAGATACGCAATCATCTCTAATCCTCCCGCACAAGCAGTAGTTGCTGTTTTGAAACCATTCTTAGGATTATGAATGTAATGCAAAAATTCCTTGTACAGAGCTCTGGCCATATTTGTGTTATCAGCCAGCGCAATCGCGTCCCTCCTCAGACGAGGTTTGATGTCCTCCAGAGCCGGGAGTGCAAGTGGTGTCCAAACTGTCTCTAATTAGTATATCGTCCAATTCCTCAATTATCAGGGAACCCACTATCGATGAGCAACATGTCAACCTCCCTAGGCATGCTCTCATCCACCAGCAGCGTCTCTTTCAAATCCCCTTCCCTCAACTCAATCCATGGCTCAACTTCTTCCCCAGCCTCACTCTAATGCTTTCTCGCTCTGGCAGCTTTACTACTCTCATTCTCTGTAGCGACGACCTTTCCTGCAACAGTACCACCCTTTGCTTCCGCCTCGTTAACATTCTGTCCCACAGCGATGGCAAGATACATGGTTGAAACGCCGAAACTGGTACCCGCCTCGACAATGTTTCTGGCGTTGATGTTTCGTGCGAGGAGGAACATGAATTGGCATATATCCTGCTCCAGAGCGACGAATTTGTCGGGCGCATGTGGTCATCGCCGGAAGCAGACCATGTTTTGCCGGTCATGTAGAAGTCGTAGAGAAACTCGAAGCAAAACCAATGTTGAGAAGAGGACTTTTCTTGGGCTTCTGATGCAGCGTGAAGGCGATCGAGGAGGCCGTGGAGGCGAGGGCTTGCCTCGATGGCTTGGAGGACTATTGGGGTTGGAGCCATAGTGGTGATTATTTCCGATGATGAAGAATATTCTTAGTTTATATACATGCGACGGAGTCACTATCATCCATTTCGTTTGTATGTATACGAGGATTAAGATCGGTACGAAATTGGATGTTAGATCTGATATCACCGAGGCCGATGTATCATGATCGAAAACACCGAGTTGGTACAACACTCAAAGCTACTTTTAATAAGTACTACTCACAAATGCCGGCAAGATGCTACCCTACTATCTCACTTGTAAGCACATAGATCTCGTCTAGTCAAGTTGAAGATTGATATGTCATTTCTCAGTTGTCAAGTGTCTCATGGTGTCAGCAACTGCCATCGCTGATAACTGAGGTTACACGTGAAGACCATGTTTAGACACTACATCCGGTTTTTAAACGAATGTATTTCTACAATAGACATGTTAGCAAGCATACTGCTTCGTCTATAGCTACAGAGGCATATGCCAAACACCTTTATCCCTGAATCAATACTTCATACTCTTAAGTCACTATATAGCACATTCTACATCATGTCAAACAATAACAATTACCTCGGTCTTGGCCAGATCTGGCATTTCTAAACCAAAGCCTCGCTCCCCTCGGCCAACCCGCCCAGGTCCAAGCCGTCAACACCGTCTCTCAAGACAAAGCAAGTATTCGACTTTTAGTAGCGGAAGGCTAGCAGAGCCCTTGCAGAATAGCGACATGATACAGCAAGCTGACATCTGCTATTACTAAATGGCTTGAAGGAAAGTACCTCTACCTTCCGAAAAGAAAAGACTTGCCATACAGGAGGAAAGAGACAGGTAGGTAGGGCTAGCCAATCACCACAAAGCGGCCCGTCCCACTTCCCCAGATTCATGTTTATGATTTAACTTTGACACAACAAAAAGACATCCCAACCCAAAGAAGCAGCAAAAGTAAATGAATTCAACTGTCCAAGACAGCTGTGGAAGTAAATGCCCCGTGCTGGAATCGAACCAGCGGTCTTCGCATTACGTCTAGTACGAGTGCGACGCCTTACCACTTGGCCAACGGGGCTGAGGTTATCGTCGTCCTGTTGGCACGGTGTTTCGAGTGTCTGGTATATATACCCGAATTGGTGAACCACGATTCGGAGACACGGACTCTTGAGAAGTATTACCTGTCACTGAGTGACACCACAGATTTATACAGAATCTCACCGGGCGAGTATACCGATGATCTGCAAACATCACACAGCCCATCTATCACCAAGGTTTAGGGCGCCAAAATAAATAAACTAAAGATTTACTCTAAACTCGCATAAAGTGGCCC
>JABCQV010000131.1:0-111485 GCA_013186375.1 Fusarium aywerte | reverse complement strand
CCTAAAGGCCCCTACCACTCACAATCCTCCTCTCTCCTCTCTCGTCCAGCTCCCTCTCTCTCCGGCCTTTCACTCTCCACTTGCATTGCATTTCGCCCATTTCAATCCATCCACCATCCTCAGCCGGCCGAGCTCCTGTTTTCGTCCATCGTCAATTTCTCTTCTCGAAAGTCGCTCTTTTCTGCTCTGTTCCTCTTGAGCTCGACTTGGACCTGAGTATCGTCGTTCGTCTTCTCGATTCTCATCTCGACACCGCCTCTTGGTACCCGGAAATTCGTTCAATCTCTCCTGTCGCGCGTCAACAACCCGATACCATCCACCCGGTCGATCACGATGAATTCTCAGGGCAACAGCGATGTCTCTCCTGAGGCCATGCAATCGCGAATTCAGCAGGCTCGTCGCGAAGCCGAAACTCTCAAGGACCGAATTAAGAGGAAGAAGGATGATCTTGCCGACACAACTCGTACGTGCCTCCCGAATTGCCTAGCCAACTCGAACACTCCTGGCGAACGAAATAACCACAGCCATCCAACAATGCTTTTATTTGATTGACGCCCGTCCCATCAAAATGATAGATATTCCAGAGAAGTCAATGCTAACTCGGTCTTTTCAATTCTTTAGTACGCGCTGTCGCGCAACAGGCCCATGAGCCTATTCCCAAGAACCAGCTTATGAAGGCCAAGCGAACGCTGAAGGGTCACTTGGCCAAGATTTATGCCATGCACTGGTCGACCGACAGGAGGCACCTCGTCTCGGCTTCTCAGGATGGCAAACTTATTATCTGGGATGCCTACACCACCAACAAAGTACACGCTATTCCCCTGCGATCCTCCTGGGTCATGACCTGCGCCTATGCCCCTAGTGGCAACTTTGTTGCTTGCGGTGGTCTTGACAACATCTGCTCCATCTACAACCTGAACCAGCAACGCGATGGTCCTACCCGTGTTGCCCGTGAGCTTTCTGGTCATGCCGGTTACCTTTCCTGCTGTCGATTCATCAACGATCGCAGCATCCTAACGTCATCCGGTGACATGACCTGTATGAAGTGGGATATCGAGACTGGCCAGAAGGTTACTGAATTCGCCGACCATCTTGGCGACGTCATGAGCATTAGCCTTAACCCTACCAACCAAAACACTTTCATCTCTGGTGCTTGCGACGCCTTCGCTAAGCTTTGGGATATCCGTGCTGGAAAGGCAGTTCAGACCTTCGCTGGTCACGAGTCCGACATCAATGCCATTCAGTTCTTCCCTGATGGTCATTCATTTGTTACTGGTTCCGACGATGCTACTTGCCGACTCTTTGATATTCGCGCGGATCGCGAGCTCAACCTCTACGGGGTAAGTGTGGGTCTTGTCAAATTGACTCTCCCCAAGCTAACGCAATTGGTAGTCCGAGTCAATTCTCTGTGGTATCACCTCCGTGGCCACATCTGTATCGGGACGTCTCCTTTTCGCTGGTTACGATGACTTTGAGTGCAAGGTAAGCCTGGTTCTGCTTGCGGTGCTGCAAGCGATTCTTCTGGGAAATAAGCAGACTGCTAACATGGGAAATCTAGGTTTGGGATATTACTCGAGGCGAGAAGGTTGGCTCTCTTGTTGGCCACGAGAACCGTGTAAGTTGCTTGGGCGTGAGCAACGACGGCACAAGCTTGTGCACAGGATCATGGGATTCTTTGGTGAGTGTTCTCGACACGACACTTGAAAAGTCAAGTTTGCTAACATTATCAGCTTAAAATCTGGGCTTACTAATTGTCGTTCGCGACTATGAAACTATTTGTCTGGACATATGAATGCCAGTACGTGCCCGCGGCCTCTATACCATCTGCGTTCGAACGACTATATTGCCCATCGAATTCGAAAGCCAAAGATGCCCATCTTGAGTTCGACTATTAGCGAATGCAGGACGACGTGACGAACCGCACCTTACCTTTACCACATACCCCTACCAACGACCTTTTTTCCAGCCGGACGCGAGCACTACAATACGGGCTGCCAACTCGTGGTGGATTGGGGAAGAAAATACACTGGCTGATGCGATACCTCTTTTTTTTATTATTATTTTCATTGTCTTTCATATTTCCTGTTCTCGCACCTGCAAAATTCTATGCACCATAGTTTCCCCTTTTCTGACACAACCCGGGCTGTTAGTAATGGGTGGTTGTATTATTGGATGGGTTTCCTCTGTTGTTCAGTTGCCCTCTGTATGCGTATCGACTCTCAGCGGCACATGTCTTTCGGTTCCAGGTCATTTCTATCGCAAAACGAATAATTACGGAGCCAGGGTCTGGAAAGCTGTAGGGGGACGATTTTATATGAGGGGAATCCACGGGAGTTGACGGCTATACCGAGCAAAATTTCAGTCCTCGAGATAATACATTATGATGTTTCAAAACTACACGGATTTTCTTTCATACTCAACTTGATTTGCAGTGGATTTATTAATTGACTTCGCGTCTACTGTGCCAATGCTATACTCCGAACCCACCCATTAACTACCAGTCACGCTAGTCTGAGGCGGCCATTCTTGAAATCAGCTTGGGAATCCGGCTATGTGTCAAGGCCATTTGATGGAAGTCCTAAATAGGATTGATTGTACTTGGAATGCATACTGGTTTGCCGAGAGCATACTGTTAATGGTGTTAAGATCTTCTACTGTCTCCCGTGCTTGGGATATTCGATTGATCACCGAACCTTGGAAGCATGTGTGTTACTGGGAGACGAATCGATATTCAGTACTCGAATATGAGAGTGAACCGGCAAATCTGGCAGAGAGTAGAAGTCTACTGACAGAGGTACTATAGGAGAGATAGGATGGCGTTGAAACGATGCAACATTTTGAATATATCAAACCACAACTTCAAATGCAATGGTCAAGCCGTCGTGACATAACATGACCGAGTGTTGGAACCAACGCATATAGCTAAGGTGCAAGCGCATGCGTTAGTTAGAAGCATTTATTTCGTTTGTATCCGCAGGCTTCACTTCAGACTTGCGTCAAATGCCGTATATACCAACCATTGCATTGGCTCTCATAATCAAAGTCTTGACAACCAACTTTTACTTAACTGACAAATCAAGTAACCCACAAATTAACTCAACGAGTTGTCATCCTTCCCGAAGAGTGACACATGTCGGGAGCCGTCTCGGGGAAATAGATAAAGTGTCCATACATTACTCAAGACGCAGTGGAAGAACAAACTATCAATTTACTGGTAATTGTGTAACTCGTCCTCGGGAGCTTAGCAACCGAGTGCCGGAATCATTCACGAATACCCTATGATGTTTCCTCGATTGCGCATTCCTCCGAAAGTCAAACGAGAACCTGGTCCTGATGCCAGTCGGTAAGGATTTATAAGTTCGTTCACCGCAAATCACCAGGTTGATATTCGGCACTCACTGTCAAAACATTCAAACAATATTACCCACAAGTACAGGGTCGGTAAAGGTAACTTGATAAGAAACACAATCGTTAAAAGTAGGTTACCTGCTTCTTGTACGAGCTGCACAATGCAACCATTGCAATCTATCACGCTGGTGATTAGAGAACACAAGGCCGAGTGACAGAACGATCAATGATGGCTCTAACTACCGTATGCAGAACAAGTAAAACGATACATCGACTTAAACGGGCACTTTACGTAGGACGATACGTCACGGGATGGAGACAAGATGCGCTGTCAACCGATGCTTCACAGCGTCCGCGCCTTACACTGGCCCGAGATTTCTTGCGTCCACTGTTGCACATTGTTCCTGTTTGTTTTTGGAAATGTAAGCTATGCGCTTAAGCCAATGCTGCCGATGAACTTGGCCATGGGACGAAGATAAGATGGAGATGGCCAGTTTAAGTAACACTCTGCAAGCATTCAGCTTGTCAACTTCAATGCACCGATGAATAACAGACATGGATATGCATTGTTGTATATTATGGAGAGACCGGCTTCTAAGGCGTAGTAAAAAGAGCAATTGAGACTCAGGTTACATCCAATAGTAGCATTGTTAAGCAACTCCAAAGGTTCTGGAAGACTTCGGCGATGCCGAAGCATGGAAAACTAAGCAAACAGCTTTGACCATGATGGACCCTGCCAGCATCACCAGGCAATCTATGAGATTTAGGCTCTCATGAAAGATTAGTACGATGACTATCTATGAATAGTAATGCCATATCGGGCTGAGAGTAGACCATGACGCCTTCTTGGACCCTTCATTTGTTAGCCTTGGCTTCGAAAACAATGACGAGGCTGGGGAAATAAGAATGACTTGGTCATGGCTTGCGATGGTGTGCATCAGAAGGATCGGAAACACGCTAGAATACCACTCAATGGCGTCTAACATGGCCGTTGACCGTAGACTCTTGCTTGTTTGCTTGATGGCGCTCATGTCGCGTTTGCCGCTATTGTCGCTGTCGTTGGCCGATCTGAGCTGGAAACCTTAAGATCCGAGAATAGCACGATTCGCATTTCAGCACTGATAGATGAAGCCTCGTAAAGGCAAACTGACCACTATACTTTCACGACTTGTCTGGATGTCAAGGCAATTTGCCCAACATGAACGGCGAAGCCGACTGTTGATTGCTATGATGCTTTGCTTGTTTTGCTAATGCGTTCCTCCACCTTCAGGTTGCGATTCAACTTTGGAAAGAAGTGTAAGAAAGAGCCTGATTGTGCCGTCTTCACGCCCGAGCTCACGTTTCGAAGAGGTTGATGTGATCATCGTCATACTGTCAATCCTTCCTTGGCAGGCGGCATGTAGCGAGAGCGTATCTGGGGGAATCATGTGCCGCCATGCTCGGCTTCCGATATTCCTTGACCGTCTGTTCATGGCATGAACGATGAAACGGAGTCGTGAAACGAGTGCGGGTTGTGCTAGTGGTCCTATAGTGCCCCGTCCCCTGCTATTATCAGCCGCGTGGTCGGACGTCACAGGGCTAGAGACGAGGGAGAAGACGTTGCTGGGGGTCAGTGAACAGGAACAATAAGCACAGGCAGAGCACAGAACTTCGGAAGACTTAAAGAGTTTAATGTAGACGAGCTTTACTTGATCTTGCTACAACTTGCGAATGATGTTATGTTTTGAGATTCCGTGGCTGAAATCCCTCACTACGCTGACAGGTAGACACCTTCTCAGCCTGGTGCTCAAGTTCACATGCCCCTGCTGATATGGTGGATATCAATGCTGTCAATTGATTCGCTCAAGATGCCTGTCTGTCTGTTCATTTATGCCAGGAACCCGCGTGGCATTACCAAATTTGTTTCTTGGTTGTCGCAGGATGGGATGCTAGAGCCCCCATAACATCACGCACTTTATTTAATGCAATTTGAAGATCAGGTCGACTTTGATGTGACAGATCTTGATCTTTTGATGTTTTCATGGAGGGGTAATGATAATAATTCCCACTCTGATATCATTATTAGAAAAATCTCAACACCAAAAAAAGCATCGAACTCGTCAGTAGGGTCACTGTGGCACATAACGTTGATACTCACCCCTGAATAGCCAGCCGATCACTCAGTGGTGCGACTACGATTATGTGGCATCAACCTCATTTCACCAATTCCATTTACAGTACCTTCCTGTGATTTACTAGTCGATGGTCGACTGTTCGGCGCATTTGACCTGATGCGGTGTATACCGTAACATGGCCCATTTGCCGTTATGGATGGCCATATCCGGGGATGCCGATGAATAATAGAAGAGAACTTTTAGCTGTTTGCGTGTCAAAACCGTTGAAAACCCCTAGATCCTTGCTTAATTTGTGAGCTCTACACCCCTGACTACCTAACGTTAGGCACTCGCGTGGCGGCTTGCAAAGAAAGGAAAAGACAGTCATTCTATGTGCAACAACCATCATACATTCAATACAGCTATCGCATAGAATTAGTTACTTTTTGTCGTAAAAGAGAGTTGGGATAGTCATAAGATCTACGATGAGGCCCAATAAAATATTTTCAGATTAATACCATATGATATAGTTTAAGGATATGGTGATAGCTATTATCGCCAGTCTTCCTCTGATGTGATTGGCCTCGATAATTGCCGTATCTATTTTCAGTTAACCTCAACGCATTCTCTGGCTTCGGCGCCCTGTAACAAGCGCTCAGTGCTCCGCCCGAGTCTTGCGCGTTTCTTGGACGGATCATCAGGTGGCTCGATCGCATTCCTCTAATGTTTCTTGTCGATTACATGGCTTAAACGGAAGCCCTGAAACACATCGAGTCTCAAAAGAGGATTTCTCATCCCTTCCACTTCCACTGCTTTGTCACCTCTTTTTACCCTTGGATCCAAGCTTCTCCTTCAATCTCACCGCCCTGTCCCTGCATCGATGACCTCCTAGCTGTCTCGTGCTGTACTCTCTAACCCGGATTTCGCCTTTGTGTGCCCTGTCTTCTCTAGCCAAACCCCTTCCTAAGTTCTCCACACCTTCCAGAACGATACAACACTTGTGTTTCCAAAGTTCGCCTGTCCCTGACACTGCTCTGGCATTGACCTTTTCCAACATTTCATTACACTGTTACGACACACAACCACATACATATTAAACCATCCCCCTCCCCCCAACTTGCCCATCATGTCAACTGCTGCTCAAGAAGAATTTAACGACCTGGTCGCCAAGAATACACACCGCGAAACCCTCCACCCAGAGGACCGTGACGACCCCGACTTCAAAGATAGTCAAGACCTTTCCGAAGAAGACCTTTTTCGCAACGCTCAAATCGACTCCGCAATGCGCATGCCTACTGTTGATCGCCTCACCGGCGCTGGCGCCTCTGAGATCAAGCTTCCTCCTGTCTCCTTCGATAGCGGTCGTGCCACTGGCGTCAAGGGCGTCATTGCCGACGCACGAAACTACGAAGCTGCCCGCAAGAACAAGTGGCGACACCGCGTCCGCACGGCCCGCAACAGTATCTTCGGCATTGAGTCTACTCCTCCCGCCAAGAGCGACACAGAGAGCAGTGAGGATGATGCCAAGAGTGATGCCGACGAGGAGGCTTTTCTTGCACAATGGCGGGAGAGCCGTCGACGTGAGCTTGAGAGCGAGGCCAGTCGATCTGTCAGGAACCGAAGGACAAGCCCTAGTGTACGCATCTATGGCCGATTAGATGAGGTGGATGCTCTCGGATACCTCGATGCCATTGAGAAGGTTGGAAGGGAAACAACCGTTGTTGTCTTTGTCTATGACCACGAGGTATGTCCTGATCTTTCTGTCATCTGATAAACATATACTAACTCGCCCAGTGTGAGGTCTCTGCTACTATCGAACAAGCCCTCTTGCCTATTGTCAAGGCCAACCCTGAAGTTCACTTTGTCAAGGTCCACTACGAGGAGATCGAATTTGACAATGCTGCTGTTCCTGCAATGCTTGGCTACCGAAACCAAGGTGACCTGTTCGCCAACCTGACAGGTCTGATTGAAATGATCCCTGACGACGAGACCTTCGGTACATCGTCGCTGCGACAACTCTTCCAAAAACACACTATCCTATAGTGTACTGGAGCATATCATCTACATTACACCTCACACTACATTAATGCGGCCACGTCTACGACACACAATACTTGAATTTTCCCCATGGGCATCGATTCACATCGAAGCCCTTGATTACGATACCCATACATGGCGTGGAGTGGCCCTCAGGGAGGGGATACACACACGCCAGTCATTTCCCTATGTCTTATTGGCGGAGTTGGAGTGCGGCAAAAGGACTGCTAGATCACTTGTTTATTGCATTTTACGCGACGAGAAGAGTGTATGATTATATTGCAATGATGGCGGTGCCTTTTTTATAGACTTTGGATTTACGGACAGAGATACCCTTACTACCTTATGTGGAAATGTCGACATCGGGATATTTGGGCTGGTTATGATAACCCTCTTTGGATTAGGAAGCAAATGAACTTACAAAAGCAGTCTACGTTATTCCTTTTGACCTATAAAACATGTATATGTGATGTTACCGGTGTGGTTCTCTGACTCTTGGTTGACTTTGAATGACAGGAGGTGACAATGTTGCGTCGGTGTCTTCTTGTTGCACTTATAGTTGTGTTGTAGCTTAGAAAAGCTGAAAGCGCCCGCTTTTCCATTGTGCAGCTTCGAAGGTCAAAATTAAGAATCGTGAGAGTGTTTGCAGAGCTAGATTACTGGATTTTCTGCATTGTGCCTTTTTGATCTTCTAGTGAAGCAACAGACGTGCAGCTAAGTGATGGCATGGTGAAGCTTTCAGCAGTTACATGAGAGATTAAATCACCAGGCCCAATCATTGTGGAAGGCTGAGATTAAACCACTGCCTTGTCGTTTTTTGCGTCCTGATGTTCAAAGTTTACTTACACTACCGCCTCAGCCCATCTGATAAGCTCCAATCTACGGAGATCAGTTTTGGTGAAACCTTGGTATGGTTAGGTCCATCCACAATTTCGGGGTTGACCACAAATTTAGATATGAACATCAAGATATATTTATGTACAATTCAGTAGCGTGACATTGACGACGAGAAGAATATTTGTCGAGAATGTTGGCACGGAGTACTGTGGTCATACGTCATGTCATCTACGCATATGTTTGTAATATTGAGACACGGGGCTGCATGGTGTGGTGTTTGTTCTTCAGTATCATTGGATTCTGGGTTTGATACACGCAGTTATAGTTGAATCATAGCGGTGAAGAGAACTTTGCTACGTGAGTCAAATATGTGCTCTAGCTCTAGGAAGAAGAGCCAATCTTTTGAAACTAATGAGTTCTTTTTCAGTGGTTAACGAGTCTCTGTCACACAGATTGGACTTGACAGCTCGAAGATACTTAGATATCGGAAGAGGTTGCTCACGGGGTCTAGAGAGTGGGTTTATTTCAGCCCGAAACAGCCCTGGAGCAGTCTTCTTCTACCCCGCAGTTGCGCTAAGAGGTCACGACGGCTCATGGTGGGGGTGGAGGGTGCGATAGCGGCATGCAAAGCGATAAGACGTAGGGACATATCTAGGAACCCCTTGAGTGTAAAGAAATGACAAAATAAAGCATTGCTAGGTGCGGGATATGAATGAGTCAAACGAATACCAAGACTAGTATCATGACAAAATGGCTTGAAAATTTAGGCTTTGTAGTCTCGAAAACGCATGTAGAAATCACATCTAAACTTCCTGGCCCTGAGTTCCTGTCCTATCTGACGGGCGTGAATTGCATGGATCCTCTTTAGTGCTAGCAGGGACCCCGGTTTAAGTGACGACAGCAAGCAGTTGAAAGGTATCAAACACATAACAACAACCTTGAGAGGTCATGGATATCTAGCAGTAGATATCTGAATTACTTCTTTCTCATGTCTAAAAGCAAAGAATACTTAGCCGCAAGGAGCCTTGATAGCATGAGTAAGCTGGATGGGCAGATACCAGACAGTGAATTCAGGGCAGTAGCAGTAGTGTTCAAAGAAACACATGCAGCTGAAGCTCAAAGAGATCCACACTGTGACTTGATGAGTGTATGTGAATGTGAATGTGCACTTCGTCCATTTGTCTGCCTGCCTTATTTCATCCTTCTCCTCCAACGCGTATTTCCTCTCTTCTCCTCTTCCTCGTCACCTCACTTAGGCCTCAACACCCCTGCGGACTGATTTGTCCCAAAAAGATCCTTTCTTACCTAGGCCGAAGCCGAGGGTACAAACATCTTGTCTAGCAACGTGGAAACCCGAGCTTAATTCTCACGACACAAACCCCGACTATACGCCATCATAGGTAGGTGCCTGCAGCACCCCGTCAACACACCTCATCTCATCAACACAATAGGAGTGGAGGCTTTGGATTTGACTTTTTCATCCTCAAAGTCACGGTCCTGCTATTCGACCAGACTTTCTTTTGCTTCTGCCACCTAAAGTGCATATAATAACAATCACCCTAGCTTTTCGGTCTGCCTTGTCCTCTGGTCCGTTACAGCCCCAGGCAACAACCCCAGGTCAGGTCAAGACAACTTCACAACTCGAACCCTGGAATAGCAGCGTGCATCGAGGTCGCATTCTTGATCGCTATCTTCTCGGGTTAGTTATTTTATTCTCTCCCACCCAACCTCTACATACGAACTCAAAACCAGATACACTTTGACATCTTTTTCTTTTGAACCTCTTGACCACCTATTTATACAATAATTCCCCCGCCATCGCACCATACGCAGACGCCCCCTTCCCCATTATCCGGCCTTCCGCTCACCCCTCACCTTATCCTCCCACCTCAGTCTCTCTTGCCCCTCGCGGTCCAACTTCACCTGACACCTCATCTTATTATCCTACATAGGCTGCTTCTTGCTGCGAAGCTTGTGATGGAATAGTACCTCTTCCCACTATATTCTCGCTTCGTTATGGAACAGCAGAATCCTGATATTCCCTGCACTCCAACTGCCGTCCCCCGTGATACTGAAGACCGATCGACTCGCCAGTCCCCATCGTCATCGCCCTCGACCTCTTCGCTTACACCAGCTCCCCAGCGCCACCTTACGAGTCCTTCTCCTCGCCCGACGACACCAGCGACGACTGCTTCGACCACCACCTCTCCGAACAGAAGTCATTTGTCAACCTCGGAGCCTACTCTACGATTTCCTCGCCCTCAAGGTAATCGACATCTCGCCAACTGGATATCATCTAGTAATCCAGACATCATGCGTTTCACTACCACTCCCGAGCACGGCGGTTTCATGTCCGAGTCCTCTTACGAACTAATTTCGAATATCGATGCCGAGTCTCAGGATGGCAACTACAACGAGTCCATGAGCGAGTCTATTGATTCTTTCGACCTCGCCCGCCCTGATGATGTGCAAAGCTGCGCCGGTACTGAGCAGACCTACGATGACGAATCTATGACAGATGAAAGTGGTGCTTCCGCTCAACAAACCCACCAAGAGTCTGAAGACATTTCCGAGTCCATAGATCTCAATCAAACTCCACAAACACATCAAAGTTGGGCTTCAGTAGTCAAGAATGGGCCCCTTCCGGAGGTTGAGGCTGAGATTGAACCTGAAGGAGAACCCGAGTTTGAGCCACAAACTGCCGACAAGGCCGAACAGGAACCCGAGTCGGAAGATGAAGTTCGATCCAAAAGTTCTCTTGAGTATACCCAGCAAAGCCTCAAGACTCCATCGATCCCTAGCCCCGACGCTAGTTATACCGAGGACCAGCCAGGTCAGATGCCTTCACCTACTGAAATCGAAGAGGACGTAGAGACTCGACGAGCAGTACTTAATAAATGGTTGAAAGAAATTCAGCACCCCACGGTTACAAACCGAGAGGCAATCACCAGAATCGCCAAGTCTTCGTACCCTGTGGTCATTCTACTCGTCCTGATCTCGTTGATCAGCGCCTTCCTCACTCCACTCTCAAGAGATGCGGCTCCCCGCATCCCCACAGCTACTTCCGCTGTCACAACTCACCCCACTCTCCTGTCCTCAAGTCGAAGTTCGTTGCCAACCTCGCAGGCTTCTTCCACATCAGCTGGAGGTTCGGCACTTATCCCCATTCAGGACGCCCGAGTCAACGAATGGCTCTGGGCCAGCCCGAAGATTGAAGTGACTGTTAAGAAATACCAAGGTAACTTTCTACTTTGCATACAGCGAGGTATCAAGAAATCATGGCTTGACAGAGATTGTCTCAACTTCAATGTCAAGCGTGGTGAAGAGCCTGTTCGTTTTGGCACCTTATCCGTTGACGAGGGCATCGTCCTCAAGATTCCCAAAGATGAAGCTCATGGAACCATCAAGGTTGACATGTACACTACTTGCCGCCCTAGGGTTCACAAATTCCTCGAAATTGAATTCGAGAAGGACAGAATTTCGGAGGCTTTGGATTTGACTTGGTTATTCGCTCAACGTGTTCCAGAGCTCGTTCCTGCTGCTGCTCAAGAGGCAGAGCGACGACTCGAAGAAGCCAGACGCTCGCTAGAGACCGCTTCTGGCAACCTCATGAACACGTCTGACACTTTGTGTAAAGACCTCGGTGTCAAATTACACAACGCTCATCGGTCTTTGAGCTGGATCAAGAGGGATATCAAGTGTCGCGTCCAAACGGCAAAGCAAGGAATCTCGAAGAAGCTAGACGCTGTTGCAACCGGTGTTAAGCAATACGTTCCGAGCACTGAAGCTCTACAGAGCCAAGCCCATCTTGAGTTACTCAATGCACAAATCAGAGCAAAGCTATGGTGGCTCAAGGTAACTGCGGGTGACGAGGAACATGACCGTTACCGACGTGCAGCCAAGCAGTTTATGACTAGTAAACTGAACAAACATGTTCAAAAGCCCGCCGCTGAGGCGCCAGCTCATGGGAAATTCTCCCGTTTTTGGTTCTCCAACAACTCTCGAGACCGGCTAGGAGGACAGGAGGAATAGTAGTATCAAACCGCATTATTTACTTACGGTGTAGGGGACTTTTTATCTTCGCTCCCCGGCATCGCTCGTGCCAGGCGTGGCCATTTCATCTTATGGGTTTCTAGGGCATTGGTGGATTGGAGTTCATGGGGGTCTCATACCATCTGTAGACGTGTTTTCTATTTGCTTTTATTGGTTTATACTTCCTTCTATTTCCATGATAGTCAATGTTATTGATAAACCCTTTCTGCAGCTTTTGAGAGTGTTCTACACAGGCATAGTCCGTGGGTCGTTGCTGGGCGGCGGCGAACGGCTTGTACGAAAGGAAACGGAAAAGAGACTTGCTATAGAAATAGTATTCGAATTCATCTCAACTCATGAACTGTCGTGTTTCTAAATGGAAATGAGCTTCAAGGCTAGTTTCCTAGCAACGAAACCAAACAAATGAGACCCAGGTGGCAGAAAACGCGAGATCTAAGCTTCGGGTGCGAAAAAGAATTTAACAGTAATCTTACCTAAGATATGGTTAAGCGGTTAAGCTTTTTTGCTTTTAGATCGATATCAGTCAGGTTTCTGTACGTGAAGGCCAGTTGAATAGACCTCTATGGTGTACATACACATACACTGCTACAGCTCCACATGATGAGTAACCCCACAGCCAATCTTGGATCCTTGCTAAGTACCCGACCCTGTTGCCAAGTACCTGCACAGCTAATGTCAGCCAGTAAGGTACTTATCCACAGATCGAGGTAACGCCCAATCAGAGACAAGCATTGTTGACTTTCGCCATACCTAAGGAGCAACAGGGCACAACAGGGGAAAAGGAGGGGCAACTTGCTGCTCAGTTTTTTTAGGCGGAGGGCAGCCTAACAAGATGAAAACAAATCACCAGACCTTGACCGCAACCCACTTCTACCATCTACCATCATCACATAAACTTTCTACCATCCCTTGCTTCCCCGAAGCATTTTCATAACCGCATTTCGCTTATCTGGTGAGTTTGGTGCGCCTTTGCATGCGTCCGACTTTTGCTGTTTTTTGTTTGCATTTTGGCACGCCGGGGGGCAATCATGGTTCTGAGCCCCTCCTCGAGGAGGGGTAAAAGCCATGACTCTGCGAGACTAGGATCCCGGTTATGAAAAAGTTGCTGACGTCTGAGGGGTAGTAGATTCCGATTTTTCGTTCACAACCGATCACATAAATCGTCAAAATGTCTGCTTCCGAGCCCACCGAGCCCAAGGTCGAGGAGACCAAGCCTGAGGAGACCAAGCCCACTGAGGCTGAGGGTACTGCCGAGAAGCCTGTGACTTCCTCGTCCGTCTTCTCTATGTTTGGCGGTGGTGCTAAGAAGGAGAAGAAGGAAGAGGAGGAGCGCGGTGACAACTCCGGTAGCGCTAAGGCCCAGCGAGAGGCCGCTGAGGCTGCTAAGGGTGATGAGGTATGTCAACATGTCTCGGCATGGCATGCTGTAGCCGTTCCCCTCGAAACGCACGAAGCTAACAAGCCTTGCTTATATAGGAGGAGGCTCCCGAGTCCGAGGACGTCCACTTCGAGCCCGTCATCAAGCTGACCGAGAAGGTTGACACCAAGACCAACGAGGAGGCCGAAGAGCAGACTTTCAAGATGCGCGCCAAGCTTTTCAAGTTCGTCAAGGAGAGCAGCGAGTGGAAGGAGCGTGGTACTGGTGACGTTCGTCTGCTCAAGCACAAGGAGAACGGCAAGACCCGACTGGTGATGCGCCGCGACAAGACCCTCAAGGTCTGCGCCAACCACTACATCGTCCCCGAGATGAAGCTTTCCCCCAACGTTGGCTCTGACCGCAGCTGGGTGTGGAACGCCGCTGCCGATGTCAGCGAGGGTGAGCCTGAGGCTGTTACCCTGGCCATTCGATTCGCCAATGCCGAGAGTATGTTTTCTGGATAAGTGCGCCATAAGATTCCATTACTAACTTGTGCTCAGACGCCAACAACTTCAAGGATTCTTTCATGAAGGCCCAGAAGGAGAACGAGGAGATCTTCAACAAGGCCCAGGAGGCCGAGGCTCCTGCTTCCTAAACGGCTCGTACTTAAGAACCGTCCCCGACCCCCCCTGCCCTTTTGGAGCTCAATCTGGATATCAACAACGACTCACACTCGTTCGTAGTCCCATGATGTCCAGGATGAAGTTTTACTCCAACACTCCCACAACGCATGCCACAGCATCAAGCAAGCATCCCAGCTGGTTGCGATGCATAACCCACCACAAACACGCACCACACCCCACCCCGCCACAACACTACATTCCCAGTCTGGTTTTAAGATGGATAGATAGAGATTCCTAGGGACAGAGAGGGTTTTTTTTTTCATTTAGGTGAACTCGGACAGTTCAGCTCCAAGGCGGATTAGTGGATGGATGGATGGACGGATGGATAGTTAGCATCATAGGAACACCAGATCACACACACACAGCACCCTCTGTTAAAGAAGTAAAAGAAAAAAATTCCATAGATTCTATGATGCCTGTTATCATGTGAGCTGCTTCACTATTCGTGACTGGCAATTTGATAAACCAAGGACCAAGTTGTGGGTGGTATCTGTGGCTCATGTTGGGGTTGGGAGTAGATGTGGCTGAGGAGCTTCTTTGTGATGGACCTGACTGCTAATCTGTATATTATACGGCCGTGAAAGCTCTAGCCGTGGAGATAATACATGAAGTTTTCTTGAAAAGACGGATTACTGATGTCCAGACAGGAACTTGTCCTTTTTGCTTCAGCCAGTTGCTATAGATGAGTATCGCAACACACCTGCGTACTCCAGCTCTACATGTAAACAAACATTAGAGCTTCTGGCTCTTGAGAGAAAGCTGAATTCTGCGTGTCGTCTCACGGATCTAAGATAAATAGGGGCCAAGTCTGACCTGCGGAGGTGAAAGAGTTCTGTAATGGATGACCGCAGTGCTGCACGCTACTCAGTACCTAGTAAACTCTTACAAGGAGCTGGACTGGCGTTCCATGAAGCAGTCGTCTTGATCATATCCTCCGTTTTGGCATATCTTCACGTCATCACTGGGTAGTCTGAAAGAAGAAAGGGCCGTCATGTCATGATGTAGATGGGCCAAGGAAAAAGCACGGAGCTCAAACCAGACCAGGCGCGTCGACGGTGCCTGGACAGCAGCGTAGTGGAGCAGTGATTCAGCGTGTCGTGCCCTCTAAGCTCTCCCTATAGGTATAGAGACAAACAACCCAAGAATTCCCGTCTTCGTCCTTTTGATAAGTTGATACAACCTAAATTCTGGCCGCAGCATGAATTCTGGCTCTCGAACTCTTTTCCATCCATCATTCAACTTTTCTGCCACGCGTTATCTTCAAAATCTTGTTCGAGAGAGCCTGAATTTGCCCACCGTGTCGTGTGCTCCAAAGTTCACGGTTCACGCCTCAGCACTCCATTAGCTGCTGGTTCCCCAGGTACCTGGCCTGAACCTTGGCTCATTGCCTGCGCCTGCCCTTGCACTCCAGCCTTCCTTTCCATTCTGCCCCCCGTCCAACCAACCGTGGGACTGGCCTCTGCTCTGACCAGTTGCTGGCGTCTCTCTCCGTTTTCCGCCGTTTCCCATCCATTTCCGTCCATTTCATTGTAGGAATTTGTCCCCTTGTAACCCAATCCCATCCATTCTTCCTCATTGTCGTTGTGTGTCTTGTGTATCCACGTCAATCTCCTTGGCCAGTCTTTTATCATCCGATTCTCTACTATCTGGCTCTTCTCAATTGCTATTTTTGATCACCAGAAAAGATGTTGGTTGAGGTAAGTTGAAAATCCGAGCCCCGTCTCGAATTGTTTTGCTGGCTCAATGTATATTCCAACCGCTGCCCTCCTTTTTGGCCATACTTGTTCACATGTTATCTGTTTGCTTGAGTCGTCTTTCGTTTGCCGCAGTCTGTGGCTTTCTTTCTGTTGAGCAGCTCTTCGGTCGATGGTTGCGGTGTGTGGTGCTTTCCTTTCCTTTGCCCTGCTTGACACTGATGTGTGTCGCGCGGCGAGTGAGGCTCTGCAAAGATTGGTGGCGGCCTGTTCGTGTTTGTCTACATACATAAATCCATCGTACCTGCGACTGCAACTGCCAGTGCCAGTGCCAGTGCCGGCGCAGTGCCCATGTCGGTGACAGGCGTTGCGCGTTTGGGTCGGACAGCCAGAAACAGGCAGCCGTAGATGGCCATGATGGCTTCTATCCGACAGCTGCAACAGCGATTCATACACCATTCGTTGTGGCATTCAAATCTCAATTTCTTGCCTGCTTAGTCTCGCCTTTCTCTCTGCGCTTGTTTGTTGCGCGAGCTGCTGCTTCTTCCTTACACTCGTTTGCACACTGCCGCGCTCGTCACTATTTGTTATCGTCATATTTCTGTCTACGTTGAGCGCCAGCGCGCCTTTGTTCCTTTTTCATTTACATGATATCCTGTGTTACCGTGCAACTCTACTGCGCACCTTGCCGCATCGCCCGAGAACTGAGCACGCTGAGAACACACCATCATGGCTCCGCGAAGTCACCCAGCACCATCAGGCCGCAAGCTGAAATTAAGAACCTCCAATACTAAAGCTAACATCACCGTTCAGCGTAAAGTGAAAGTCGTTACCGAGCAGCATGTCATGTGAGTTTGCGCCTTTCCCATACAGCTTCTTGCGGCACTTCCTCGATCGTGAGGTCCGCGTACTATTCTCCAGAAAGACAAAAGAATTTCTGGAGGGTACAATCAGCAGATCTTTGAATACTGACAAGCATATTCTTAGCGACAAGCCCTCGCCTGTTGAGCAGTTTCCCATGCGAGAATGGAGCCTGAAGGTATTCCTAGTGGACGAGGATGGCAATGAGCGCCCGGCCGATGTTTTCACCAAGGTTGTGTACAACCTGCACCCAACATTCGAGAATCCTGTTCAGAGTACGTTGAACATTTACTCCAGTAATCTCGAGCTCAAAGACGCTGACTAGTTCGCGCTATTCAACAGGCTTTACCAAACCGCCATTCACGTGTAAGAACGAGGGCTGGGGCGAGTTCGAGATCTCAATCGATTGCTACACTACGGAGAAAACCAAGCTAGCCCCCATCATCCACGATCTAAACTTTCTCCAAAACAAGTACGATAACACGCATAACGTAACCTTCAAGAACCCCTCCCAGAGCTTGCAGGAGCGCCTGCGCGAAACGGGTCCCCTTCCTACCGACGACGACCACCGCCCCAAGAAGAAGGGACTTGCGACGAAGAAGAGCGCTCAAAAGTACGACTACGAGAAGATCGCTGAATCGCTGGAGAAACTCGAGGAAGAGGATCTGCTCCGTGTCATCCAGATCATCAACGAGAACAAGGGGCCAGACACCTATATAA
The DNA here is from genome assembly GCA_013186375.1 of Fusarium aywerte. Taxonomy (NCBI): domain Eukaryota; kingdom Fungi; phylum Ascomycota; class Sordariomycetes; order Hypocreales; family Nectriaceae; genus Fusarium; species Fusarium aywerte. The sequence goes on along the minus strand of JABCQV010000131.1, from coordinate 93,802 downwards.
GAAGTGACGTTGAGGGTAAGTTTCCAGTCCTGGATTTGCGATTTCACAACCACCCCAATACGTCTCCTCCATATTCTCTCCGCTGTTTCTTTCATACACCCGCCCTTGCTTTTGCATTGAAGTTGATGTGTATGGTGGCTAATAGTGGATGACTTGGTTAAAGCCGGAGAGTTCTCAATTGATCTCTACACCATGCCAGACGGTCTCACCTCGAAGCTTTGGGATCATCTTGTAAGTTCTCCTCGCCGACGCCAGATATGACGAAACCACATCGATTACTGACCATGCCAATCTGACAACAGTCCAAGAAGGGCCTTGTCAGCTAGATGTTTGCTTCTATGTCTTTATGTCAATACCCCTAATGTTATTCTATCGACGATAGGGCCTATAGTCTGCGCTTAGGAGTTGCTGAAACTTTCGGATTTAGGAAAATGACGAGTTAATGAGCACGAAGGGGTACAACGCAAAGGAGAAAGGCGGAACGAAAACCAGAAATTCGAGGTTTGGTCATGAGTCTCAAAAGAACTGTTATTCTCGCTCGTCGGTCAGGAGGTTTTAAATTGTAGGCCACCTTTTCTCGTCTTGAAACACTTTTCAGTAAGATGTGATGAAATGCCGTGTCGGTTAAGTTGGTGCGTAAACAAATTCCCTGACGAAGGAAGTTCAATCTCGGCCCGAGGACGGGCATGGGAAAGCAAATCAGCCAATAACATTGGCCTTGGCCCGGCTTCGGCCGGTCAGCTTGACGGACCGGATCGATCAGAGATGTCGGATCGGAAGTTGAAAGATTACCGTTTCCCCAGCGAGAAGGTGACCAAGTGCCGTAAACTTAAGTATGCAGCTCAAATGGAAACAACGACCGTATCGTTCTTGGAATGGCGATTGATTCATCCATCTTGTGAGCTCGATCAAGTACTTAACCTTGCTCCGGTTTTAAGATGCAATACTGAAGGTACCATACTATTTGGTAAGATGCTGTCTTTTGCGGATTTGGAAAATATTATTTGAAGTTGTCTTATTATGGCAGTAAGAAGCTGATGACGGCTATATTATAAAATTCGATCCCTTTCAAGTTGGTACGGACCTCAAGTTATACACTATTTTATCAAGTCTTCCTACTAATATTCAGACTCTGCGATATGGCCTTTTACTCAAGGACCTTGAGACGCTAGCACTTCGATAGTAATATACTGTCAGTTGAATCTGTGAGCCGTATTGTCACTTATGAAATGCGGCGACGGTAGTATCTAGAGTATCGCCTTGTGTTTGAACACGAGCGGGGACCTGCCTGCTTGGTCTAAGCACGGGTTCCTCGGCAGTAACGGGGAGATTGGTATGGTGGAGGATAAGGATAAGGAACCGAGGAGCCATCCTCCACTGGGTTGCGTTGTTGTTACGTATACGAATGGCTGACAGGGTTGCAAGGGTCCTGGTGGTCTGGATGTTTACACAATGGCGTTCAATAGGGCGTCGTCTGCAAGAGCTGCAGGTGGGGTTTGGATATAACTAAGCATTCACTCTCTCAGCTTCCTAGTTGGCTGCCCTAGAACAATTCTTCGGCCCGGAAAAGACGCCGGAGAACTTGGAGGACGGATCTTTACATATGAGAGAAAGATGCAAGACAGCCACAGTGAGAAGTTGCAAGCTGCCATTGACGAATGAAAATAAAACAAGCATATCAGTCGGGGGCGTAAAAGGAGAAAAGGAGCCAAGAGGTAAACATGCACAATATGTGGCAGGGATAGCTTGAGGCTGAACTTTAGGTCCTTCTTGTTCTAGATAGTTATTACGAGATGAGGAGAGGTTGAAAAGTTTGATAGACCGACACGACACGTATGTCAAACTCGACAAAGATGGAGGCGTATTCAACGTGTGACATGCGCCTCAGACTTGGCGATTGGATTACGTGGTAGGTACGGGAGGGGCGGAGTTGATGCATATTATCGAGAACTGGACTTGTTGATGAACGCTTGTCTTGAACTGGAACGGTAGATATACAACAACAAGAAACTCTTTTATGAGACGAGGGCTGTAAACAGGACCGATAAATAGCCTTGCTTTCAGGTTATAAATGGCTAGACAAGATTGATTGTTCGGAGTATATGTGGCAGATCATATCAGAGATGTCACTTATTAGGCTAAGTCCTTTCGTCCTTTGATGGCTGCACAAGATTAGAACCTGGCCCCTGGTTTCTCGATCGCCTGCAGCGGTTTTGCAGCAAAACGATATCAAACGCCGGGCGAGCCAATAAGGCTTGACGTTGATTATCGAGTTGCCTGTCTTAGGATAACGTGAACTTTTGAGTGACTGGGTTCTTTTGTTCTATTTTTTTCTAGACATTTCACTGTGGCATTGCAAATTTCTCAAGACTTTGTTACTTCAACTGTTGGCTTCAATTGACATCGGGGGGGAACAGGAATTGATTAGGAAGGTAATTAATGAAGACGGTGAGCGTTAGAAGAATAATGAGAGCTGTTTCCACCGAGGTTCTCTTGGCGTATCAGCTAACAAGCTTACTACTAACAACCACCCATGACGAGAGAGCTGACCTCGATTGGAATGTCTATGCAATGTTTGTAGGCTAAGTCCAAGGTAAGTTACTGTTGATTACAAGTACGTAAGGTATCACATTGACAAGCTGTCACCTGATAGTTGTTGGTGTGTACTACACCTCCCGAGTCTACGTTGATTTGCTCATAACAACGTGTTGAAGTTGTTGTACAAAGGGAACAGAAAAAATAACACCAACGCTCGTGACCTTTCTCCAAATTGTCGAGCCTATCAGATGTATCCCAGCTGTACCGACATTTGTGCTGCATGTTTCACCCCCAGATTAGACAAAGACATAGCCCCAGGGACTGAGAAAGAGAAAAGGTCTTACCCCAGGCTTCCTGCTAGTCTCTTGCTTCTCATTTGATATCTATCTTTGGGGTAGGGATCGCCTTACTAAAAGATTCCCATCGAATTGACTCTGCTGCACTGGCCACTTCCGGTCGAGTTTCTCAGACTTGCCTTAGTCTAGATCCCCCCGCATCGAGTACCTCGATAGATGAACGGATCCATTCAGATTCTTCCACTCTTCCTTTATCAAACCAAACCGGGGTACGTACTAGCTTATAACAATCAGTGCACAGGGCACTTCGAGTCAAAACCCTTGTACTCGGTCTCTTGGTTCATTGTCACTCCAGGCCCAGAGAACTCCAAAAAGGACGTCCATCCCCCAGCCCGCTTCTCTTCGGCCCGCGCTCTCCTTCACATTCCCTCCCCGAACCGCCGCAAACCGAAACGCGGCATCATATCCCTATCAGCCTTATCTTTTTTTTTCTCCGTCGCGTCGAGTTTAAGCCTCGTCAGCTCTTAGCTGAGCTCGCCCGCTTCCAGCACGGGCACGGCGACGTTTGACGTCGACGCCGCGCCGTACCCATCCCCCCGCGCCGCTCAATTTGGTTGGCCGACCACCGAGTCCGACAACGAAACCTCCCTCCGAATCTTGTCAGACGTTGACAATGGCCCCGTACGGTGCTGGCCAGCCGGCCTCCGGGGCCTCCGACTCGAGTCCTGCCGCCTCAATTAGCAACGCCGCGCAAGGATCCGCGCAACAAACTCCCGGGCAATCGACTGGGAACGCAAACCAAGGTTCCCAGCACAAGCGTGTTTACCAAGCTTGCATTCCCTGCCGTCGGCGCAAAGTGCGATGCGATCTTGGTAGTGTCGATAATCCTCACGATCCTCCTTGTGTGCGCTGTCGCCGTGAGAGTAAAGAATGCTTCTTCAGTGCTACTCGTCGCAAGCGCAAGACGGATGAGGATGGCAGCGATCAAGATGAGTATATCATCAGAAATGGCCGTAAGAGGCTCAATGCCAATGGCAGCCCGCCGCCGCTCATTGAACGCCGGTCTTACAGCAATGCACCCTTGACTCCTGGAGGCTCACATGGTCAAGCTCAACCGTTGCGCCGTCCTGACGGCAGTAGGATGGGTCGCGGAAGGAATAGCGAATGGGGAGGTGACGGCGATGCCAACCAGACACTGGAAAACATCGAAGCTCAAACTGTTATGCGGCGCGGTGTGTTTGGACCGCAGGACGCATTGGATCTGCTTTACAAAGCAGCCACGGATAGGTATGTCTGCTGACTTCTTGACCTTTGCTATTCCAAAACTCAATGCTTACACGAAACAGTCCTGCCGTTGAACGTGAGCGCAGAGAGAGTACTTCATCTGCTCGTCCAACAGCCCCTCGGCCCCCACCTGAGGATACTGGTCCTTACGGTTACGTTCCCAGATCGAACTCCAGACCGCCCAAAACAGAGCAACCCATCGACCCCGAGCTTTCACGGCCTGAGCTCAGTTCTCAGCCTGGGTATGCCGAAGCTATCAAGGCATGGCAGCGCTTTCGATTTGTCCGCGCTGGTTGGTTCACAGCCCTCGAGGCTATCGAATACATCGACTAGTAAGATTAATCTCTTTGTTGAGTATGAATCCATGTGCTAATCTCAGCAGCTACTACAAATATCTCTCTCCATTGACACCCATATCCCCGCCGACTTTCAGCAACCCCGCGTCGCATGTTACTTTGTTGTATGAAGAGCCTATTCTAACTGTCACTCTTCTGACAATCGCTTCACGATACCGCCAAATGCCTGGTACCGGTGGCCATTGTCGATCGCATGCAATCCATGAACAGCTATGGATGTATTTGCGTGGCATGATCGAGCGATGTTTATGGGGACAAGAGGCCTTCGGCGGTGGCTTCTGTGTCCCGCCTAGCACCAGTGCCATTTTCGATGAATCTCAAACGAGTAGCACAGCGCCCTGGCGAGGGTTGCGCAAGGGCAGTTTACGAACTCTAGGAACTATCGAATCACTGATGATTCTGACCGAATGGCACCCTCGAGCACTGCACTTCCCACCAACCGAAGCAACCGACGAATTGGTTTTGCCTATGGAAGCTGCCTTCCAGGCTATCACCGCTGCTGATGAGGATCCGAGTAAGACTTTGGGCCCTGGTTTTGGCGGCAAGAGGATTGAAAGCTGGCTCGAGCCAGCATGGAGAAGCGATCGCATGTGTTGGATGCTGCTCAGTACTGCCAACGGCCTCGCATACGAACTAGGCGTCTTTGATGATATCGATGAACTGCTTCGAGACGACGCCATCACACGACCTGAATATCAGGAGGAATCGTACCGTCAACGAGCTTTCCGAATCAAGCGTCTATTGCTCATCTATACTACCCAGCTAGCTGGCCGGCTTGGCTGGACAAACATGGCTCCAGCTCACCTCAGAAGAAGCGATCCAGCTCTTGCTCGATTCCGACCTAATTCGGTTGACGGGACTACCCCAGGAACGAACCCCTCGTCGGTTGGTAATCATTTCAACTATGTGCCTGATCTCGAACTGGATGATCAGATCATTCACTGCTGGGCCGGTATCAGCAACGCTATGGAAATGGGCAATGAGAAGATTTTCCGCTCCCGAAAGCATACAACACAAATCATTCAAAATGGCAAGTATATCAGCATTCTCAAAGAATTCGAACCTATCTTGCGCGATTGGTGGAGGGAATTTGAGCTATTCCGACTTCCTGAGTTCATCAGACATATCCTGACGATCGAGTATCAATATGTGCGCATCTATATCAACTCCCTGTCACTGCAGGCAGTTGTCGAGCGATGTACCAACCAAGCCCAAGCCGGAGCAACAGCCCACTCTGGACATCACGGAGCAACAACTGTTAATGGAGGACACCCGCAATTGTCACCTCAGACGATGATTAACTATGGCAAGCTTCCTCTCGGCCAACTCGGAGGCTTCACGGCGCACGACCAGGAATACATTCGCGAAGTGGTGGAAGGAAGTCGAAACCTACTCCGTACAGTAGTCGAAGGTCTGTTGCCAGGCGATTACTTGAAGCACGCTCCTGTGCGGACATATTTCCGTATCATTAGCGGTGCTATGTTCTTGCTTAAGACCTTTGCTCTCGGTGCTCCACGGTCAGACGTGAGGATGAGTATTGAATTGATGGACGCAACCGTCGAAGCGCTCCGAAACTGCGTCGTAGATGATGTTCACCTGGGAATTCGCTTTGCAGACCTTCTCGAGTCTCTTACGAGCCGCCTCCGCAACCGTTTCATCCAGGCTCCCACTATGCAGCAAGCTTCAGGCAGAGGACAAAGCCCCGCCCCAGACGGGCAAGCGCAACCCAGTGAAAGCGTTGCCCCGAACGGAGAAGAAAACCCTAACTGGGTTGGAGGCCACGCCCAGAGACTCCGGGACGGTCTCAACGGAAATGGTAAGAACCCTATTCAGAAGAATGCTTATGCAAATACTGATCGAGTGGGCCTAGCTCCAGCGCACACTGCTACTCATGAGGCCAACAACATCTCAGCGACACCTTTCGACCTTTCAGCACAGAACTTTCCCTATCCCGGGCAGGGTCCTATGGGTCCATCAACACCGACAGTTGTAGATAACGCTGTCGCAAACATGGACGTCAGTCTCTTCGAAGACTGGAACCACCAAGGCAACGAGATGTGGTATCTGCCTCCTGGGCCGGCTTTCTTCCAGAATGTCGAGAATCCCTCCGTTGCTATGGGTCCTGAGGGAGTGAATGTCGGCGGCCTCGACCTCCTCGAATATATGGCCATGGATCCCTCCCAGTTCCCCGGATTGGATCCCTCTTCTGGCCCTCCGACGAGCCATGCTTAGACTGTCTTGGGCCCTTTGTCGCCGTTTCGATACAAATTTATGATGCATATCCTTATCAACATATTTGGCCTCCAAAGGGAGGCAGCCTTTGTGTATTTTCTTGCCCACAAGTTGGTCCATTATCGAGAATCGTTATTTAGAGGTCCAAAACAAAGATAACTACAACAGAAAGCGAGGAGTGTCTGAGCATCAGTGTAGCGTTCTTGGAAAACAAGGTGGGCGGAGGGTGACAAAATCGGCTGTATGCTTAAGACTGGGGGGTCGTTCTGCCGAAGGGTTGAAGACCACGGCAAAAGAAAAACAGGACAGAGTATGTCTTTGCTACTCACGGGAGATGATGATATGTATATCTCATCACAAGTTCCGAATTGAAGTTGGAGTTGAGCGTTGAGAGTTGCAAACTCTGTGGGATTGCCAATAGCGGAATCATTATGATATATGAAAGAACAGAAAAGTACAATAAAAATGTGAAAAGGCTGATTGGACTTTTGTCAAAAATTTCTCTAACACAATCACCGCTTGCACGCAACACAGTGAATTATGTTGAATCATCACGCTGTACATCACGGAGTATCAGATGAATGGGTCTCGGATCAAAGATTTTTCTTTCTACCTCGATCTGGTCCATTTTTAACCAGCTTCCTTTTCGCCATCCCTGATAAATAGTTAAATATCATACACTGCCTATCCAACTACTTCTACCCTTTTGCACTAGTATGTGTTCTCTAATGAGAATCAACAGATCCGTGTGGGTTAAACAACGAAAGAAAGGTGTGCCATAGATAGAATAAGGAAGAACACACAAAGTCTGTATGTAGAAAGTAAAAAGAAGTGAATACAAAAAGAAGAAGAAAGCCGTTGGAGCTACACGGATGAGAGGGGGTTGTGGTATCATGCGTACATAGTTTAACATATGAATAGAAGACAAGTAGAAAATTATATGAAGCCTGGTGGGTGATGTGTGTTAAAAGGGAATATGTAAGGCCGATTGTGGTCGGTAAGGTGGTTCAATGGCCGAAGCATCCGTCAGTGTATTAGACACCTAGGCCAGTAGTATACACTCTGAAACCGAGATGTTAATAAGTAAGGTATCGTAAGGCCGTTAAAGTATAGCGAGACGTAGGGGGCGGTGTATGGAAAGTGCGAATGATGAATGCCATGTATATGTAATGGTGAAGTCGACGACTGAAGAAGCATTTGATTTGCTTATAATGATGTCTCGGACTCAACTCAGGCGTTCCAGCAGAGTCAAGTAGCGTTTACAGCGCGAACGGCGTCGCATGTTTGGCATGGGCATCTTGAAGGGCTATTTTGGTTGTCAGTACATCAAGTAAATATGTATGTGGGTTAGGACAACTTACTGTTAAGAATGCCTACCTGCCCGGCACGGTCCATACATGCGAGCTGTACACTGCTGCCGCCGACAAGGTCCAACACCACACTATGGGGTAGCTCCTGAACCTCAACATCAGGGATGTATGGTGTTCGGAAGTCACTCAGGTGATAACGCTTGGTACCCTGAGCAGTACGACTGCTCTGTGACGGGAGCGCACTCAGAATGAGGAAGCCTTGAGAGTCCAGACACATGTTGCGTCGCTTCCAGAGTAAGTTGTCTGGGAACTGCACGTTGACATCTCCCATAAATGAGACGATGGATGGGGGGCCAGTGGTCGCAGGACGGACTTGCTCCTCTTGCACGGTCGGTGAGAGGACAGTTGGGGATGTAGTCTTGCCACGAGAGCTGGAAAGAGAGGAGAGGCGGCGCATGAATCGACCGGCTCGGGACTTCATCTTTTCGCCATTGGACTTAGTCTCGTCACCTGATATAGAGCTCTCGGTGGTCGCCGAAGGAGAAAGCGCGTTTTCTCTATCACGGCTAATGGATGATCGACGACTGCTAATTGACAGCCGTTTACCCTGGTGTGTTGAGGGCGGGCGGGTTGGAGATTGGGAGCCCTTAGGAGGGACGTCGGACGAAGGGGGCGTGAGAGACTTGCGGCGATCATTGATAAAATCTCTGACCACACTCAGCGAAGACCGCCGAGACGGGTCCTCCTTATCTCCATCGTTATCGTCCTTGGACATCCGACGCTCAACTATGGTCTCCTTTGGAGGCTCGAGAACTCCGGAGGTCCAGACTGGCGATGCCCTTCGGTGCTCTACCAATAGAGGAGATTCCTGAAGTTCCACTGGATTATACTCAGATGGATCTTTAGGGGGTTCGAACGATTCGGCTGCGTTCTGGCTGGGATCACGGACTATCCTAGCAGTAACCGAGATCGACTCTGAACCAGGGGAGCCATCGTTCTCTGGTGGGTTCGCTTCGAACACGGACAGGCGACTAGCCACCGATGTGGAGCGCTCTCTACCTCTGCGCCTATGTCTATCGGGAGACTCATCTCGCGAACCAGATCGCGAAGGAGGGGTTCGAAGGTTGGAACGGTTGAAAGAGCTGGCCCGGTCTACCACTGACGGAGATCGAGACGGCTCTCGACTTTTTCGCACAGAGAAGAATGCTGAGGATGGTCTCTCCCGAGCTGAAGGAGTAGGGGCAGGGCTAAGGCTCTCGCCTGTGCTGGCTGAAAGCTTTTCGAGTGCTTTGATGCGTTGCGAGATACTCGATCCCACAGTACCCTTTCTGGACACGGTAGGACCACCCGGCTGCTGAGCAATCTTGTGCAAGTAAGCAGCTCCCCCTGAGCTGACAGATCGTGCCGAACTTGTAGTGACATCACCAGGGGCGAGGAGCTTGCTGTGTACAGGATTCGAGACAGTTCTGGCGATACCAGGAGATCGTTCACTCTTGGTTGGACTTGGGAACACTGGGGTGACTGGACTCTTAGCAACAGTCATAGGCTTCGCCTCAAGAAGAGTCGCGCTATGTAGCTCCTCCATCAGGTCCTCGTCGTCAAATAGAGGGTCTTTGTTTTCCGTAAGACCTGTTTTGATTGGCTCGATGTTGGCTTTGCGCTTTTGTTGCTTCGTTTCAGACATCTCAGCTTCTTCTTCCTCGTCTTCCTTCTCCTTCTCCACAGCTTCTTCAGTGACAACGATTGGACTGTTCTCGTGTGTTTCTCGGTGAGGAGAGTTAGAGACCGACGTTGGAGCCGCGTTCGCTGCTGATCGCAGATCCTGAGTAGAGAACTTAGATTTGGGGATCTTCAAGGCAGCAGTTGTAGGAGATAGAGGCTCGTCAGCTTTGTCGACATTGGCTAATGCCTCGGTCGTCTCAAGAGTGTTTGTTGTGGGTTCGGTATCGTTTGCGGGTGCGTCTGTTTGCTTGACTGGAATGCTGGTATCAGCTTTGGGCACGGGCGAAATCTTAGGCTCGTCGTCATCTACGCTCTTCGTCGAGGCTTCGTGGATAGCGGCTTTCTCGTCTTGCTCTTGGTCTTGTGCTTCCTCGCTTTTGGGGTGCAGAGTCTCATCGGTCGATTCAGAAAGAGAAGAGGCCTTGGTGGAAATCTCGGGCTCGGAAGATGCAATGACAGGGCTGTCGGGGTGAGAATCGGTGTGTGCAAGATCGGACACTTGGTCGGCATTCATAGAGGCGGAAGATCCATCCAGGCCAATTCCTGAGTCAGCGTTCGACATCAACGGTTGATTCGTTTCGGGCTCGTGTTGATTTTCGTTGTCCTCAGCACGATCTGTAGATGATCCACCTTCACTGGGTCCAGGAGATTCGAGAGGCGGTGACGAGGCACTGGCTTCGACCGCCAAATCCTTCTTCTTCTTTTCTCGGAGCTTCATGGCCTTCATTAATCTCGCCTTCTCTGGTGAAATTGTCGGTTTCGCGGGAGGTGGCGCAGGCAAGAGAGGAGAGCCAGGAATCGAAACTCCAGAGCTTGTCGCGGGACGCGTGAGTTCTGTATGAATGATCTGCGGTTCATCCTGAGCAGGCGGTGTGTCCCCGGCAGGGGTATCCTCGGTAGTGGCAGTTTCGTCCTTGCTCTTCTCCTTCTTTGAGCCCTTGCCAAATAGCTTGAAGCCAGAAGGCATTTGCGAAACAGGACGATATGAGCCAGCGGTGCGAGGTCGGCCGTTTGTTTCAAGCGACGGGCGGGGTCCAAGCTTTACTTTTGGCTTGCCGTAACTGTACGATGAATAGGGATACAAATCGGGTCGGCCTGATTGTGATGATAGTCGTGGAACTGCATCCGATTCACCGGGCGAAACAGGCCTATCATCAGCGCCAACGAAGTTGGGGACTTCCGAGGTTGATGCGTCGGTGAATTTACTTTCCTCTGGAGATTCGGCGAGCTCTGAGTTCAAGGTTACTGGCTCTGCATGTAGAGCAGGGTCGTGGCTTGTCTTGGCTGTTTTGGGCCGAACATCGCCGTCTTCGTCATCCTCAGCAACTGACTGGCGTTTGGTAGCGCGTTGCTGTTGCTCTTCCTCTTCCTCCTCCGCAATCTCCATTAATCGTCTTCGGCGTAATGAGCTTGTGGATGATGAACTGGAACCCGAAGCGGCATGCAGAGAGCAAGCTGCCGACAGCCTTGTATCTCTGAGTTCCTTGGCGTCGGTGATTTCAAATATGGTATCGTAAGGGGAGAATCGATCGCAGACGGCATTGAAATGAACGGCTACTCTGGCTAAATTGCGATAATAGGTCAGTACACTGACCATGAACCGCCATACCAGGAACAAAGAAGGACATATACAGGGAAAGGGAGGGGCACCTGTACGGACCTTGAATGAGACGAGAGCAATCCTCGGGCAGGTACTTGATCAAGACGTTCCTCCTTCGGTATCTCAAGAAGCCATATAGAGGGCTGGTTTCCTCGTATTCGGCGACATTGTTGCGCACTTCGACCACGCCGCCTGAGCCACGACCAAACAATTCGACCTCATCGCGGCTCGCGTACTTGAGGAGGAACCTGAAGACTTAGCTAACTATTCATTCCCAACACAGCACACCGGGATTTTCAACATACCATCCTCCAGGTTCAGCGACAGCGGCCTCGTGGGCTTCCTGGACCTTTGGGTCGTCCAAGCCATTCAACGACATGGTGTCTCTGTGGCTACCAGGTCAAAAAGTAACAAAGAGGGGGAAAAAAGAAAGCGTGAGCTGAAAGCCTAGGTTTGCACCGCAGGCATATGGAACAAGAGAAGAAATATTAATTAATGAAAAAAAGGAGCGAAAGGAATAGACAAGCAGAAGTACTGGAGATCCGTCGATAAAATCACGAGTCGATATCGAGACCGAGATCGAGGACGAAGCCAAAAGGGAAGAAAGAAAGAAAGAGAAATGAAGCTCTCCCGAAAGACGGGGGAATCTACCAAATCAGTCGAGTAGAGAATAATTCGGGGTCTTTCTCTTTCAGTCGAGAAACGAAGCGTAACGGGTAAGTTACCAGGTGGGATGGCCTGGCGGATTTTCCAGTGCGGGTCAAGGGGCAACAAGCAGCACCAGATTTCAGGGGCAGAACTACCAACCTACATGGATCTGATCTAATACAGTAGACTAACCATGTATTGATGATGATCGGATTGGGTTGGTGAGTTTTGTTTCGTCTTTACCTTTTGACGATGCGTCAATTCGTCGACCGCATAGTAAGGGTAAGTAAGTACTAGGTAGTGAAGATGTTATCAGTCTCTGCTGAGGAACATTATGCGTTGTGCTTCAGGAAGAAGAATGTTTGTTTGAAGAATGAATGGGGTCGTTGTCAACCCCGTTAATGCCGATCAATAGTTACTGATCAAATTGATGAAACCTGGTGGTAACAAATCAGATCGGGAATGACCAACAAGTGCTTATTAGCCTGTTCGCATCATGGGCCGAGACAACAAGAGCATAAGGAATCACAACACCAGATAACCAATTCTGGACCTGGCTATGCTTCATAAATCGTCACCGATTTGAAACAAATGTCAATTACTCGACAATGATGTTCCATCAGAGTGTAAATTACGCACCAACCAAAAAAAGGTGTTCTGCGCTGGAATGAAGATTTGGATAGTGTCTTGTTCCCTTTTGGGATAAGCCAATAACTACTAACCAAGACATCCTGAACCAGCTCACAAACACAGGCAAAGCCGTCAAGTTACAGTACGACGAGTGAGGTGTCTATTTTCTGTTACGCAGCATAATCACAAGGATATCATCAGGTTCAGATAACGAGACAAAAAGCCTGGAGGAAAAGTCTAGAAGAAGAGGGAAATGATAAGAAACGAACCTCTAGTTATTAGTTAGACGAGATAACCATTTGGCCAATGCGTCCTTCCTCCCCTGTACAGTATGGCACAAGGAAACCCTGTGGTCTCTTGTGTTTTCCAGCTGCAGAGAGTATTAGCAAGGCAGGATGATTCACTGTCCAGTTATATTGACTCGTAAAGTTCAAGGCACATCCTCTCTGCACCTTTCCAGATCTATCCAATCTAAGTTTTGTTTTTGAGTTCCAGTTCCAGCAGATCAAAGCCACCGTCAAACCACTTGAGTAACCGAGCACCTCACAAAGCGTCCCCTCCAGCTCCGGCTTCTCCACTGCGGACAGGCGCAATCTAAACAGCTTCTGGCTTTGGTTCATTCTTGTTCCTGCGTTGCCGACTCGGTAGTGTTTGAGGTTATGGAAGACATCATGGCTGGCATGCCCGTTAGCCACAGGTTGGGCTAAGGGGTCTAGAATAAACTATGACTTTGGGTGAAAGAAATACAGTCGACTAACTAGTCTAACCTAAACTGTGAGAAGCTGCTTACATGATTCTTGAGGTCTGGCTGCACGCCATGTTTTCCAACTCATTTCGATTGTGCGACACTTATGAATTGGAGGAAATTGCCTGACCATCGAAATTACAGCCCAACAGTTTATACTACAGCATAGTGGATGATGTTGTAATTTGCAATCAACGTTATGGAGCCTGGGGGCAGACTAGCGATTCAGTGTTAATTTCTACTACAACCTGAGCTAGAAGTATGGAAGCTCATGTCGAAGCTACAGGGAACAACGTGACCTTAGCGATTAACCAAACCGAACACTGGAGCTAAACTTCCGGTCTTGCATTTTGAGACAAAGTCTGCATAGCTACGGAATTTGTTTAGATCTCTTAACAACTTCGCCAGCTTAGTATGAGTGCAAACTGTAGCCAACAGCGTCGACGTCCTTTTCAAATCGTAATCATGTTCGTTATTAATGCAGCAATGCACTATAACGACTGTCGTACTCGTCTTGTATGTACGACACTGCAGCTAACCTAGAGAAACACCGTGATACTACTCATGCTCCTTTCAACGTTGCGTGAACCGAGTCGCGAGACGAAAATCATAAGAGCACTTTCGTTTGCATGTCATGTTAATCCGCATCTTACATCCCATAATCAAAAGATAGAGCGACCAGAGCTGTGCCAGGGACATGCAGTAGCCCATTGCGTCCATATTCCATTCTCACAGTACTCAACAGTGCTTCTGTTTTGAGACCAAATAACTAGCTTGACTCATGTTTATGATGCCTTGTGATTGATTTGTTTTCCATGAATTTATGCCTGCCCGGGAGGCTTCTCTTCAACTGGCTTTTCCCCTGCTGGCTTGTCCTTGCGAGCCTCCTCAACAGCCGCCTTATTCAATATAGGCACGTCGTTCGATTTGGGGTCTGCGACATGAGGAGGTTCCTCAGTTACCATGTCATCCAGAGATGTTGGCACAAAATTGCCCTCCTGAACAGCTATAGGATGTTCGGATTGGGGCGCGTTGCTGGTCGCTGATACACCGACAGCGGGCGCCGTACCCTCTGCGATTTTCTGTTTAGTCTCGCTGACAATTTTGTCTGCCTCACTGACCTGGAACGCTGCGCCTTCCACCTCCACCGCGGCCTCCTTGTTCTGGTCCAGCCGAACAACCATGCAAGACAAGTTATCGGTGCTGAAGCGGTTCAACGCGTAATCAACAAGCTGCTTTGAGGCTGAGATAGGATCCTCTACGTTGCGGATAAGGTCAACGGCCTCCTGGTCACTACATACATCCCAGATCTAACATGGTTAGCTGACTTGTCCTTGTAACAGCAATTAGGGACACAACTTACTCCGTCACAAGCAATGATGATGAACTCATCACTGTCAGACTGGATGACCGTCTCAGTGGTATACGGATGGCCTGTAACGAGCTTCTTCATATAAGCGTCGCCGAGGGCACGAGTCACGGCCAATACGCCATTAACACGATTATTAAGGATCAAGCCTCCAGCAGCGGCAATGCGTTTGCCTTCAACTTCGTCGCTGCCCTTGTGGTCGTAGGAAAGTCGCAGGGCCTTTCCGCCCCGGCAGAGAATGATACGGGCATCGCCAACGTTCGCAGTGTACAGTACTCGCTGCCGTCCGCTACCCCTTCCCTTTGAATTTGTGGCCTTGGTCGCCTCTTCCGTGGACGTTCCATCGTTGGCCTTGTCCATTTCGATAGGCTCATCTGGCTTGGCAGACTTGACGGCGGATCGATCATATGACGCCCGATCCTCCCAGCGCAAGACTGCAACCGCTGCAGTGCAGCCACTGTTCTTAAGCGGTAGCTTTTCAAGCTGCGCATCGGCGGCCGTAAAGGCCTGATCTAAAACTTCGGGAATCAGAGCATTAGGATTCTTGCGTATGATCTCCTCAAGAATTATATGTAGCTTTTTGCCACACCAATCGGCAGCGAATGTACCGGCATGCCCGTCAAAGATAGCAAAGTAGCCATTATCCGACTCAACCATGTCAGAAGTAACCAGATCTTGATCGTCTCCTTCGGGTTTATCCTTTGCTGACACGTCATTTATAGCCGGGGTCTGCACAAAGTTGTACAGGAAAGCATGCGTGTCTTCCATAGTTCGGCGGCATTTCTTGTTCCTATCTTCCCAAACGCCAACACGAAATGTAGATTTCGGTCCAGGCACAGAATCTCCAGCGGAGTTATTATGTTGGCCCTGAGGAACTGCGAGGGCAGGGTCCTGTTTGCCGAGCTTCTGAAGAGGTGTCTGGGAGCTCACTTCGGAGCCACCGCTGCGACTGCTCTGAGAAGAGAAGTTGAGTGAGTTCTTTGCAGAATCCAGGAGGCGGCTGGCCCGACTACTGACGCTGCTACTTCTGCGCTTCTTATCGGTTGGGCCGCCAATGTCCTGGCGAGTCGGAGGGCTGCCATTTCCACTACGTTTTTCGCCGCTCGCAGCCTGATCAGTTGTCTTGATTGGGGCAGGAGCACTGGGACCTGAGCCGGGCTCGGGAGAAGGAGATTTATCGGATTTCGAATCGCTCTCGGATTTGTTGCCCGCTGAGTTGTTGGAACTGCCGCCAAACATTCTATTCAGCAGACTTCCTCCAGTCGAGGAGAGACTGCGACGCTTGTTGCTCGCCAGCTTGTGGTAGGATCAAAGTAAAGCTAGGTGGCGTGGCGCAAAAGGATAGAATTGCCAGCACGAGTGATGCTGTTGGATGACGGATTCTTTTATTTCGTCCTTCGAGGTTTGGGGTTTTGTAGGGCGGCTACACGCGAGCCGTTACGGTGGCAGTTGTAAAGTGTATCGTTGTGGGAAACGTAGGGGGCGGGGTGCTGGTCGAGACCAGCTTGGCGTCTATGATTCGTCGGCGCAAGGTTGGCCTGGAAGAGTTAGAGAGATTAGATCCAAGACTTCACTCAATGCTACCAAGCATCAATAGATGAAAAGAAGGAGAAGAAGACGATGATAAGTGTATGTAGGTTGTAGCATGGACAGACGTCAATGATGTAGCTAAGCGCGCGAATCGCCGATAAGCTTGCTTTTATCTGTCTTCACTTCGGTGTAGCACTTGTAAGACGATACATCCAAGGCACTTGACTAACGTGCGACAGAAAAACTGTAGGTGAAAATAATGCAATGTTTAGATTCGTATGAGTGATGTCGAAGCGCAATGCTTCAGAGCGCATCGCAGGTCAGAGGAATGTGACGTAGGCGCCACGAGGGGGAATGACTGCATTGGCGGAGGACAAAACAGTGACATACAAGCTTCGTAAACCACGGGCGCAACGGGCGTGCTGAAGTAACAGGGGACGTAGACAGAAACAGAACAAATGCAAGTATCCAGAACATTCAATGTTTGCCAATACGGTGACGAAACCAGCAGATGAACGTACCTGACGATGAAGAATGAAAGGGTATTTCGACGGAAACAAGGCGAGCCGGGGATGCTCAGAGGAAAGAAGAGGATGTCTGCCCTACACGAATCCTGAGCAGGATCGGGTTAAGTTATGGCCTAATATAAGACGGGTAAGTGCAGAGTCGTGTCGTAGTTGATGAAGAGTTGGCTGAGACGTTCTGTTTAGTTGGGCGAGTATTGAGGTCTATGAAATAAAGACGGCGGATTGGCGAGCTACCCTGATCAAAAGCCAGGGCCAGTGGGGGCGGGGGACCTGCGCTTAGTTGACCCAAGACCCTCACTGGTTGTTGGCCACTGACGTATCCACGCTTTAGTGACGTTCACTGGCTCACGAGCGCGCTGCTTAGCGCTCTGCAGATGTCCGGACAACTGCATCAGTATATCTTGTCCCATGATTGTCGGGCAGGAAAGCATTTCATCTTTAGGATAAATCAGCTCCAGAAAACGCAGGTTGATTGAACACTTTCTTCGAGGTTACAGTGGAAATAAATGCCTATGATGCATTCTCATTGTAATATGAAGTTCAACCGAACAGAGTTGACCCCGAGACATCCGGAGACAATATCAGACCTAGCATATCTGACAGTTCGCTGGTTAGATGTAGCTAACAGACTCGGAGTTACGCAGTTCATCATGGGATCCGGGTTCATGAGGCCAGCCTTTAGAGCCCGCTGTACACGTGTAGCTCCGAGATTGCCGTCAAGGCTGATGCCCCAGATAATTGCCAGTGTATCCGACATAAATAATTTGTTTCCTAACAAACTAATAGAGCGAACTCCAACGATGCATGAAAATGATGCCTTTGTTGTAGAACATCCGTTCGGCCTTATGCGACCCCTTGTTGAGGATATCCTGCATTGATTGGCATGATTCCAAACACGACATAGACCCCAGCAACAGTCCGTCTGATGAAGGAAATTTACATTAAACTCAATGTGCAGTTTAGTCCAAGCTTAAACGTACTGTATAGCAGATACCGTAACATAATTACCAGCCATGGATTTCTAAAGAATTCGCAAAACAGCGAATATCGTTATCTATAAAGCACAGAAAAGGTCGAAAAGTTGTAATATAATACAGTGCTCCGGACACCAATGCACCCTGACAGACATAGCGCCATGAAGTCGCCAATTTCTCCCCACGACCATAGATCAGACGTTTACCAAATTTGTTACCTTGCTGCGTAGTTCGACTGGTCCAGATAAACGAGCATTTCCCCTGAACGATTAGGCTGACACGTTTAAAGCAAAACACCAAAGAGTTTTTGAACGCGCTGCCGCTCATCTACTTCCGCAGACTGTCCAGTCTTGCTTGAAGATCATCGTCGACGGGGTCAGCACCTCCGCCACCACCACCACCGCCTACTGCTTGAGCAATCTTGCCTTCGGGCATTGCTGCAGTTCCCAATGCAGTAGGAGTTTCACCAAGCTGTAAATTAAGTCAGCAATAGAGATCGCGGATCGGAACCGGATTTTGGCTTACCGCTTGATTGAAATCCACACCAATTTCTTCCAAGACTTGCTCTACCACCTCGTCACCCTCTTCTTCAACCCCCACATCCATGGCATCGTCAAATACATCGTCCATGATCTCTGATCGTTGATCCATGATATCGTTTTCGCGCTCAAATTCCATGGCAATTCGTTGGAGTTGGGGAAGGTTCATTTGTTTATTCATGCTTCCCAAGGCCCTGGTGGCACCCTTCATAGCCTGCATCATATCTTCGTTCGTTCTGTATGTCTAGGGCGTTGCCAATCAGTTTCCGCTATGTCTGGTCCAAACGCAGCCATTAAATACCTGAAGACGCAGTGAAATCTTTTGTAGTTGACTCCGCATGCTGTAGAATTTCTCGACGTATCGTCTCGTACGAACCAAGTCCTTGGCTTGGATTTTGCATGCACCCATTTGCCCATTCTTGGCGCTTGTCTTAATTTGTTGGATAAGGGTCTTTTCTTGCTTCTCCAGCTTAACTCGTGTCTGGTCGAGTTCGCGAATGGCCTTGTCGAGCATGCGCTGGTTCTTGCGCAGACGCTCTGCAGGCGTCATGCGCTTTCCGAAGGCCCATTCCAGGATCTATGCATTGAGCGAATTAGCTATCATGAGCGCGCTATGCGGTTGCGCGACACCGCTGCTCTTACATTCATGGTTTGAGCGGGGCAGTTGTCGTGGATCGGTGAAAGAGGATCGGGTGGTCGAAGAAGAATGTCGAGGTATCCGCAATGGAGAGGGAGGTCCTCTGAAGTAGCAGAACAAACAGGCTACAGTGATCGCGAGGCAGCAGGATAAAGTCCAAGCCCAGATGCGTGATACGGGTTGGCCTGTCCGTGTCGTCGTCGGAAACTAGGTTTCTCTACGTAATCGGTCTGGTCTCGGCCAGCGCCAGCCTTGGAAGGCCAGGATAAGATAAGAGCCCGCGTGAGTGGTCCGCGCTCCTTCGCCAATCAAATCGGGCATCGGTACGTAGCAAAAATCATGCAGAAGTGGAGCCATCGTTGACTGAGTTGTTCGCCTCTCTCTCGACACCACCCGACCGCCATCGTTACATCAACAACACAGATTCGAACATTTTCTTCCTCTGGTCTTCGTGCGAAATATGCCGCTCGACCTGAAATTCGCCGCTTCAATATGAGTCAAGACTACTTCAGCGGTAACGGCAAGGGCAAGGCCCGAATGCAACAAGAAACCGATTCAGATGGGGATCATGCCAATGCGCCGAACAGCAACCACACATCTCCGCCCGCCGACTCTTCCCGTGTTCAGTATATGACCGTCGGCAACGGTATGACATCCGAACATGCTGCTCGCCTCCAGAGCATGCTTGATGTCGACTCTGGGTATGGTGGAAGTATAGCTGGCGATGAGCAGCGTTCCATGGCTTCCGCTGCAGCATGGGACATGGCTATGCATCACGACCGGCCTGCGTCAGGTGCTGTCCACCAGATGTGGTATAATGCTCATCGTGCAACCCTCGGTCGTTCCATCAACAAGGTGCTCGAACTACTCGAAAACCTTCAGGAGATGAATGCATCTTGGCCCGCCCATTACCCCTCGGTCCAGCGAGCACGCCGCGACTCCCCCGAAGCCTCCCGACCTGCTTTCGCCCATTCACACACGGGTATGGAAGGTATACCATCGTCACCTCACCACCCTGCATTGCGACGTTCTATGACTACCGTCGAAGACAGTTCTGCCGAATCGAGCCGAGCCGCCGAGAATCGATCGACACCCGAACCACGACTTGTCTCACCTCAAATCGCCCAGGAATTCTCTGTATTAAAGTTGGATCTCAAGCTTGGAGCCCTTCATCAGGCCGAACTTGTTCACTCGCTTGAGAAGGGTTCGATTGCGGCACTACTTGACGGAAAGATTAGCACCAGTATTAAGCATCTCCTTGCCCTTCGTGAACGAATCGAGGATACCGCCAGTAAGGTCCTTATCACTGGTGATCTTAATGCTGGCAAGTCAACATTCTGTAATGCTCTCCTGCGCCGCAAGGTTCTTCCTGAGGATCAGCAGCCTTGCACTGCTATCTTCTGTGAGGTGCTTGATGCAAGAGAGAACTCGGGCGTGGAAGAGGTGCACGCTGTGCACAAGGACGTTCCCTACGATCGAAATGATGAGTCAACTTACGACGTGTTCTCGCTGAAGGAACTAGAAAATCTCGTCATCGATAACGAAACATACACTCAGTGCAAAATCTATGTCAAGGATAGCCGAAGCATTGACGAATCCCTGTTGAACAACGGCGTGGTGGATATTGCTTTGATCGACGCCCCTGGCCTCAACTCCGACACAACCAAGACGACAGCTATCTTTGCCCGCCAGGAGGAGATTGATGTTGTAGTTTTCGTGGTCTCCGCTGCCAATCACTTTACACAGTCTGCCAAGGAATTTATTTGGGCTGCTGCGGCCGAGAAGGCTTACATCTTCATTGTCGTCAATGGATTCGATGTTATTCGGGATAAGAAACGATGTGAGAAAATGGTCCTCGACCAAGTTGCTGGACTTAGCCCCCGAACACACAAGGAATCATCGGAACTCGTACACTTCGTTTCCAGTAATGCTATCCCTGTCGGCCCATCACCCCCAGGAGGCCCTGGTGGTAGCGGTAGCGGAAGCTCAAGTGGAGGCGCTGGTGACCCTGGGGATGGCGATGACAAGGGTAAGGGCAAGGATCTTGACAAAGTGCGAGACTTCGAGGCTCTTGAGCAATCCCTGCGAAGATTTGTGCTCGAGAAGCGTGCACGGTCGAAGCTTGCACCAGCTCGAACCTATCTACTTAACATCCTGAACGATGTCAACACCCTTGCGACTGTCAACCAGGAAGTCGCTCAATCCGAGCTGGAGCGAGTAACCAAGGAGCTCAAGGAGCTCGAGCCTCAGCTGGAATCCAGTCGAAGAGCCCGCTCTGAGGTCAGCGAGAAAGTGGACGCCAATCTCGAAGATACATGCAAGGAAGTTTACGATTACACTCGCAACACTCTCAACTCAGCCATTCTTCATTCTGGAAGCAGCCACTACGACGTACCTTACCCAGGTATATGGAGCGCCTTCCAATATGCCGAGGACCTCAAAGAAGCCATGCTCTCTCGCATCGCTGATTCAGTGGCGAACTGTGAGGAGTATGCTCGCGGCAAGACTGTCTACGGTGTGAATGCTATCAAGCAACTGGGTATTCTGCACGTGGGCGATGAGTTCCAAAACCTCCAGTTCCGACCTGATGTCATGTTCCGCCGCAAGCGAGACGCCCTTGCTCGTCAGGTTGATATTCCCACAGAGATGACCGATTTTGTCGACTGGACAACGCTGCTGCAGCGACAGGAGAAGTTCGCTGGTACTGGTATGGCTCTGACAGTTGCTGGCGCAGTAGTGCCCCGGATGATTGGAATGAACACATGGATGGACCAGGCTATTACAGCAACCCGAATTTTGAGCAACGAGAACCTACGCCAGCTTATCATCCCTGGTATTCTCGTGGCTGGTAAGTAAATTGTAAATCCGATACATTGCGTGTTTGCTAACTGTGTGTAGCCGTTGCCGCCTCCGCCTATGTTCTACAGCAAATTCCCAACTCTCTCCCTCCTCGCCTCGCCACCAAGATCTCTACCCAGCTTGCTGAGATGGACTACGTTCACTCTAACTCTGCCCGCATCTCCTCGTCTGTTCGCAAGGTTCTTCGTATCCCTGCTGACAACCTTCGAGTCGGCCTCGACCAGAGCCTTAAGGACTTGAGCGCAAAGCGTGAAGAGACTATCAAAGTTAAGGGCGAGAGCGAGCGTGCTTCGCGTTACTTCCTGAACCTTGTCCGCCAAAGTGATGACCAGCGTGTCAAGGTTGAGGCTGTAGACCTCGAGACCCCGCCGCCCGGTATGCACTGATGATGAAGATATGGATGCCCGAATGAAAACGAGTTGGATGGATACAGGCGGGGTTAACGTTTCAGACCAAAATGAAAACAAACCAAAAAGTACGGCGTTTTGGGGAGGATTGATTGCATGCGTTATGCCTGATGGAAGAAAACGAGATGTTCCTGATTTGAGTTTGATATCAACTTCTCTCCTCATACCTTGTTAGCGCTCAGCAGTAAGAATTGACTTGATGGTTCGTCCATTCTGCTACCAAGAAAAACAAAACCTTCAATAGAGTAAAATTTTGTACAATAGTTCATTTGTAAGACCATGTAGACACTACAAAACTTAGTTCACAAGCTTTCGAGGCTGTACTTCCATGTCTCCAGTACGATTGATAATTCTCGAATTGTTTCTTTCTTCAGGCCTGGCATCCTATGTCACAGCACTCATGAGATAGGGGAGCCGCTCAACTCGTTCGCATCTGTCAACTGATTTTGTCCATAGGCTGCTCGCCAGGATTGCTGGAGAGCCTTCTCAAAGGCAGTGTTGACATCGAGGCTTCATCAGCTTCCGCAGGTACAGGCATTTATTGCTGCAACACTGACAGCAGTAGTGACCCAAGGTTGTATGATGAAAACTAAATGTATTGAGGAGAAAGAAACTCTTCTCCATTTTCTCTTCTGCCAAACAGCCGGTACTACTTCATCGTGTCCACATGAGGCGCCGCAGCCTTTCTTTCTCTTGATCACCTCCAAAAATGCCATCGATGGGCTGTCTTGCCAAGTCACATATAGCTTGACGATCAAGGCCAAAGTGCTGCGCAACGAGTCTATACTCGTTGGACAATGGGCTTCCGAATACACCAACGTCGTCAGTCTATCATCTTCATTAGCGCCTCTAGATACTTCTTCAGTAGTTGACAGGTTGTGCCTGAAGACTTACGCCAAGTGAGATTTTTGGTCCCTCAACTCCTCTCCAGTGGCCAAAGTGATGCCCCTCGAACCCGCCAAGCACCATGTCAGCCCTCACGTTACAGCTCAGGCATAACTCTAAACATAATTCTCTTCTCGCAATCTCTTTTTTCGTATCTTCGTCCTCCCAGATCACATGGCCTAGGCGACCTGGCTCCCAAGACAGTAGTGTGCTTAATTCCTCCTTGGAGCCGCTGGCTTCAGCTTCGGCAAAGTGCACTGTGATTTCCAATCCTTCTCTCTTCGCCTGCTGGAACACAGGTGTAAAGACACTTATTTCACCGTTGGGCCGGGCTGTTGGATCACCACAGAGGTCCAGGCCGACAACCCCTTGGCTGCGGTATTTCAGAGCAAGTTCGAGTGTGTATTTAGCCTGCTCGGGTGTGTGTCTCCGATCTATGGATAAGATTAGACGTGTATGAAGCTGAGGGTTCTCATGCTCGAAAGATGAGATCGTGTCGACAAGAGTTGCGATGTATTGTTCTGCTGTGAGTTGGGGAGTGCTACGAGGTGTCGTCCGAAGTTCGAGATAACATATGCCATCGTTCAAAAAGTCCACCAGAACAGACTTAGTAGTGTGTCGAACAGACTCTTCGTCTGTGATGAGATTGTATATGTAACTGCTGAAGAGTGGAAAGAAGCTATGAGCGAAGGGTTGTGAGTCATGTCCACCCAGGCGAATTTCTTGTAGAATCAATAGCCAGCAGCTGGGTGTTCTTACGCTTGCAGGTTGTAGTCATGTTTACCTTCTGGCATAATGATCAAGGGATCTTCGAGATCTGTAACCCCTGTTTCTTTCTTGCGAAGCCATATCTCATGGAGAGCCTGACGTGAGATACTCCCAGTTAGATGTGCATGGAGCTGTAAGATCTATTTAGTGATGAGGAATATGATGAGGGGACTAACCAACCTCTATTTTCGGTAGTTTAACGTAGTCCATGATTTTCTTGTTCCTTCGCGGCAGATAGTAGCAGGGAATAGTCTCTGATATAATATAAGATGGTGTACAGGTAAGATATAGATTGGCGAAGTAACACTAAGGAAACCCCCTACCCTGAACCTGAGGGGTAAGTGACAACCTCACTGCACATCAATTACTATACACCCGGGACTTTGACTATTATATCACCTTTACATGAGCAACATTACGATGTTTTGACTTCGTAACTTGAGTGCCAATTCGCACCATACGTCAAATATGCTTGTACCACTACAGTCGACCATAGCGTAAATCATAATTGCTGGGACAAAGAACAGTTTGTAGCTTGGATTAAAGCTCACACATAAGTCATCAATGATACATCTCTAATGTGACAAAATACATGTGAAACCGCCTTTCCTGGAGATGAGATCGCAGTCATTATCAACCCCACCCTATACTTTACACCGGTAACCATGCGCCATGGATGCTTTACGCTTCTCGTTCCTGCCGGTCCAACCCAATTGCATCCGCCATGGGCTTCCGTCGGCCATTGACGCCGTGAATAGATATTGTACACTTGGAAAGCCGTGTTTTTTTTTTTTTTGCGGCCCAACAACGACAGCGCCCGGCAATAAAAGGCGCGCCGTCTAAAATACCCTCATACCCAGAAACGTAAGGTCGAGGTTTGTCAAAGGATGTGTCACCAAGCTGATCGTTTACAGAGAAGGTTGAGCGGGCTTGCTCTCGAGAGCTGCGCCAACTTGATCGGCGGTGCTCTGCTCGGAGCCAGCGGTCAGAAGCTCGCTGCCGCTTTGTCGCATGTTGTACTCTTGCTCCATGGCAGTGAGTTGCTGATCCTCGGCGAAGGATAGGGCGAAAGGAACACCGAAGAAGAGGGCGGAAGTGGTAATCACCCAAGCACCCTTGCCGCTGAAAGAGAGAACGCTCCAGGCGGCGTTACCAACAGAGCTAGCCTTGCCGGAGATCCAAGAGCGGGTAGTGGGAGGTACGATATCGCGCAGCGCATATAATCGCTCAGCGAGAGTCTCTTCTGAAGGGTCGTAGTCGGATTCGTTGGAAATCTCGGAGTCTGGAGATCTAGTTAGTATGCACGATATCGCAGAAGCGATTTGAGGCGCGGGGTTAGATTTTACCAGTATCCGAGTAATCGTCATCCTCCTCCTCAACAGGACCAGCCTGACCGTGCTGGAAATGCTCGTCCTCAACCTCAGTAAGGGTAACCATTTTGAATAATTGGAAGGTGGGATGTGTAGGACAGAGAGGTATTCAAGATATTAAAGAGCCTGTAGGAGGGCTTGCTGTGTGAAATAGTCGCCGAAGTGTAGCAACTTTGAACTTTTCTAAACAGAAGAATCAGTCAAAAGCGGTGTTTAGCTTGACTAGAATTTGCGACCTAAATGAATGGTCCCGAAGCGAAGTGTAATCCTCTTGATGACTGGTTGGAGGTTGACGTGCGTCACGATTTTTTTCTTGGACGTTGGTCGCTCCAAGCTTCAGTGGTCGCATCCCCGGTTTAGCCGAGAATTGATCGGTCATCATCACGTGCTCTTCTTTATTGCATCATCTTGATCAATTCACTAACTTCATAGTGAAAAAGAAAAAGAAGTTTTGAGACAATTGTACTGCATTGAGGAAATACTATTTTATTATTTCCATACGCGAGACACCTATAAGAGATTACTTGCCATGAATCACGTTTTAATTAAAGAAGAAAGCTTGCTGTTGCTTCAACAATCATAATGGCGGATGAGTGCCTTTATAAGAGTCTACACCGAACCTCAACTGTCAACATTTGACTCCAAGAACGCAAAGAAGATAGTCATCATGTGGCCGCTACCGGAAAGCATAGTAGCCTCCTTCAGAAAGCTGCTTGTGTCTCATTATCATTTTCTTGGGAGCCACAACTGTCTAGTCATTAGTTATAGATTTCAGTAATGGCCATATTCCCTGCATCAAGGGAATACCACGAGCTCTCTCTTTGGGTTTCTTCGAAGAGACAATTCCGCTTCCGATATGTGGCGGCGATGTTGCTGTGAGTTTGCGTTGGCTGCTTAGAATGGGTAGAGTTCGAAAATAGCTGCGAGCAATACAACATGGAAGTGCATTTGCAGCATGTAGGTTTTCCAAGCTCCTCCCAATACTGCAGCCAGCCACGGACCAACCATTCATCAATAGTATACTGATCATATGTTCTCGCACGGTTGTGGTTAGAATTACGAAGGGGATAGGAACAAAAACAAAGAGTAAAATGTCACATGAGGAGATGCAGTATACACTGGGAGGTCGACAATACCCAAGAGGCTGAGAAGTATCTTGCTGAGTTCAAATTGAACCGAAACTCAGAACTCTACGAAACGTTTGTTGTCGTATCCTGTGAGTAAAGATACTAGTACGTAATTTGTGTATTCCCCTGTTCCAAGGGGGACAACGCACATGACCTCGGATGGAGCTCGTCAATTGACTAAACCATTGGCAATTAAACATCTGGCATCGTGACCTATACTCAGCCCGTTTCAAAGCATTAGGATGCAGGGAGGTTACGTATACTATGCGACATCGATAGACGCGACGAAGCGGTAAAAGCATGCCGTGTGTAATTTACACAAGGGTTTTGCATTACGAGGGAGGCATTCGAGGCCAATCGTACAGGCACGAACCTCGTGATCTACACGAAATCTCGTCAAAAATACCATGGAATGCCGTGCGATATTGTCCGTGTAACGGAGCGACAGGGGACGAAACCACTGGTTGGATGATACTATCCGCAGTAGACTCAGACATTGACTGGGTAGCCAAGCCTCAGAAGATCGGGAACGACATTCACCAGATCTCCAGTGGCAGATGCATGAGAAGCACTACATAGTACTCCGTACAACACCGGCTAATCGGTACCGGAGAGACGTACCAAATCTACGAAGAAAGAGCCTGGACCGTCGGCTCCGAGGTGAGCTTGATGATCTGGGGAAGTTGATGAGAAATGTAGGAGGCTTATACACAAGAGGCAACCTATCCCGGCTATCTTGAATAGTATCAGAATGTAGGCACCTTTTTCTGGTTAGAGCTGGTAAACAGAACTTTGTGAAAACTAGATCCCTAGCTTATTGTTCTCCTTCTTCTTCGAATCAACGAATTGTCAGTTTTTCTTGTTAAACCCTGAGTAAAAAATGCACCAAGTCACATTTGCAACCAGCACGTGTCTGTGCCGTTCAACTGCGTAAACTGAACGGGCAGGCTCAGAGGGTACCTAAGCGAAGGGCAGAAGGACATGATGCTTCGACTAAAATGCATAGTGACAACTCTTCAATGTTGGCTACCTATGGATAGGTAGCCCATGCCAATTAATAGGTACACTCGTAGCATATCCATCCGTTCTCCAATGGCCACAACCTCCGGGTGATGTTTTTAATGTGCCGGTTCGTCGAAGCTAGCTGCTTCTCTTCACCGCAAGACGCCAGATATGAGCTCTAATTTCTGTGGAGGATTGTCACTCGTCGAGGTGAGGGACATATGAAGCTATCGTGACTATGCATGGGCGACCCTGACCCCCGGACGGTGCACCCAAAAAAAGTATCCACACGGGTCTAATCCATGTGGTTTGGTTTAGCTAACGGAGGCTGAAGGTGTAATGGGCCACAAGGCCTCAAGTACGCAGACGGTACCTGAGGATCTCCGGGGGAGCCAGCAGCAACTTCGGCCGGGTATCAATGGACGATTTTACCCACAAACAGGGCAACATGTTTTTGGACGGTGGAGTCGACTTCTCACCAATTGTGATTCCTCAGGGAATATCATTGTCTAGGCGTTTCTGGGGGCCCTTTGATCAACCACTAGCTGCCGTCGCCGCGGAAAACTCTTCCCCAACATTCCACTTGGTGGCACCTTTAAAGGTGATCGGTTACAATAGATGCCAGCAAGGTAGTGCAGGTACCTGGATGATACATAGTGTAGGAATAATATGTTTCGAGAACAACAAGCAAGCTTTCTCAATGGGGAAACAGAATCGACTTTGTGCCTTGCTGTGCCGAAGATTGCCAGTATGTCCCCAGGTTAGGCTAGTCAAGGGTTGACCTGATTGGTTGCCCCTTTGAGTCTTCCATCCAGGTGCAGACGTATCGTGAAGAACGGTGTGTATCTCAGTTCACCATGGATCTTCAGGTACGTGATATCTGGGCGCGCATGGTTACTATGATACAGTAAAAGTGATACTGGTAACAAGGGGGCCGTTTAGCCGCTCTTTTGAAACACGGTCGGGAACGACGGCTTCGCGAGTACGCAAGCTGTATCTACTTACTGAAGCAAGGGACGGCTTCATCATGATTAGGGGATAGGCAAAAATAGAAACTTCCGTGACCAGGTCGAAACCGAGATGGAAGCTTGAAAGAAGAGGTGGGTAACACACTCAGCAGCATGTCACATACGGTGACCAAAGAGGCAGCAAGGTGGAGACAGAATGAAAGACATCGCAACGGAGCACAGAAACTTGGTGACGTTCAGTAACCGTCAACAAAGGGCTGACGGTAAAAACGGAACCTTTAGTCGGTGCTTGTACCAGGCATGGAAATGATCATGATGCACTCGATGTTGAGGCGGCACGTCATGGTCCGAAGAATCATACAATGCATTAAAGGGTTGGTAAACATGATAGCAACAGTGGTCTGATGTTTATTAGACATAGAACGAAAGAAAAGAGAAGGATTCAACTCGAGTTTGCAAATCTGTGGCTTAGTACAGCCTGTAATTTGGGTTCGAGATTCTCTTATTGACACTTTCCAACCTTCAGGGTATGTTCAGTATCATATTGTGTAAAGCTATTTCTTGGCTATGCATCCTACGCGATCCTTCCAAGACACAAAAGTCAACTGACAGGTCAATTGGCCTGTGCAATAGTAATTAAAAGTATTAGATCACGAGGCCCTCAAACATCAAAGATTGAACATCGTGGCCTCGATCTTGTCTACAACAAACGCGCCTCACTCGCTGAACCAGCTCGAATGAATCATCTAGCCGCACCCCCCTCAAAAACGGGGTTCGATCTGTCCTTTTTTCTGCCCGTCTCGTGACGCGTTAAAGGCATCCGTATCCAAGCGCCGGATGCGGGGTGCAGTGGGAAAATACTAGGTATACAAGGAAGATTTGCTAACCAAGAGACGCCCATGACAAACCAAAAGGGCCACGAGACGGCGGCAAAGCAAAGTTTAGGTACAGTGGGCACAGGGCAAGCACGTAATTCGTAGGTACTTTACTTTTACCGTAACGCAATGGATACCCTTTCCTCTAGAGGTTTGGCCTGTAGGTGTTAAAGTTGGACGGTTGGACGTACGATGCAACAAAGGGAAACGGTGGCTGTCGCGAGTGCTGCAAGATCAAGTAAATTGGGGGTAATGGAAATTGGACAATGGACGCGAGGTGAGATAGAAAGCGGGCCGTGGGGAAAAAGCTTTGAATTTTTTCTTCTTCTCTGGCTGGTGTTACGCCCTTGTGCCCAGCCAGATTCAGATCTAAACTGGGGGAAACTGGAGTCGTGGGAAAAACCTGGGGGTAATAGAAATCCAGATTCAAGTCTAAAAGGTCTTGGCCAAGACCCTTTTCGGTGCTGCCGGTCCTCGGCCGTGTGGGGCTCTTCCGGGGGAGTCCGGGGCTCTGCTGTCCTCCGTGTGGGTGCCGGGGCTCCGTTCCTTGTGGGACAGGAGCACATTCTCATGTTCTTTTTGCGTAACATTTACAGAATAACTTGGGGATGAAGAGGGGGAAACAAGGTCAAAGCATTGAGGGGGAGAACTGAAGTCTGGGGTATTGGAGAAAGAGAAAGCTCCTTTCCCATTCTCAATCAAAGCTTGGACACTCTTATTATAGCCTCAGTGTGATTATGAGACATAATTGAGGCCAGACAGGATAAACCTTTGCAAACTCTGCCATTGTCGGAAACCATGTTAATTATGCTGTGCAACTCCTAATCTTATGCCACAATTCCTCCTCATGCCGTGATAGACACATAGCAAACACACCGTGCTGCAGTCAAGTGCAACTCGACGACCTTCGCTCAAAAATTGTGTCATTGTCATCATTGATGGCACGCCGGGGACGATACCTGTACGTAAGTACCGAGCCAACGGCCCCGCATCGGCCGGAGCAACCCCTGTCGTGATCCGGTTCTTTCAGTACATGGCAGGTCAAGACACAAACCAACAGATGCGCTGTGTTCCTTCCTTGTCCCTTGAACCATGGGGAAGGAGAGGGTGTAAGTTAGATACTGTACAGTATCACCTTGACAACACATCTTTGCAAATTTCATGACCGTGACTGTAACTGGATCTGGGGAAATGGATCTCTTGACGACTGCAGTTATTCCCCCCTGGGTATCGAGACTAGTGCTTGGCCCCGTGATCTTCCCCCCTTAAAATCGGTCAAGCCTTTCAAGGTCTGGAAGTTTCGGTGAGCACTCGTTTCTTCGGTCAGGTGAGCCAGATTTCGGTTCTATTGTCTGGGTATGAAAGCTTTTTCAGCTAGGGGTTTTGACTTTACTTGCTGCGGTCAGATCCAACGCCAGTTTCCCGTCTGGGGTAATGAGTCGTGTATTCTAAATTCAGGCACAGACATGCCCTTGGTTGATTGAGATTGTAACGGCGTAGAATGTATTCTACTAATGAGCAAGGATTGATTGATGAGAAGTGAGGCATTCGCCGCCTGTTGGTAGACTTGGAACCAACCAAGGTGTGCCCTTTCTTGGCTGATGCGAAACCCCAGCATTATCTTACACAATGCAAACCTTGAGCTGACACAGTTTCTCGCTGTAGCGGTCCATTGAAGCCGATGCAAACTGGAAACTGCGTGATACTTATTTACAACGGGTCCGAAATGGACCTCAAAGACTCCAATTGAGGCTAGCTGAAAACAACACGTTCTTTATTGTGAATCACCATTTGCTTTAATGTGGCCGTTTCATAATTATCCAGTGCTATGTAGGTTGTTAAACTCGGCCAAAGTCTATTGCTCATCATCCATAGTGAATAGGTACATCACGCATCCATCATTTCAAGCATACTAAAAACGTTAAAATGCAGACGAACCAGTTATGCCAATGTTTGTTCTCGAAACTCTGCAGACTCGATGAGAAACGGAGAGATTTTAGCATGTTGAAAAACCGGAATTCAAGGTAGGATCTGCGTGTCACGAAGTTGCCATTGACGATGACTCGCAGGGACAAGACCGCGAATTCCCAGGCCAGATCAAACAAAGGTGGGCGAGGTGAGTGAATTGCACCATCCTTTACACCGTTTGGGTGAACAAAACAGGTTAACTGTGGGGTGCCGTTTGCATGCATAGCGCCGCATGGATAGTTGTGTAGACTTACGTTATCGAAGTCTGAGAATGGAAGAGACTCTTTATTTCGAGTTGGGAGTAATAATCACTTTAAGATTAGCCTCTGAAAAGTTTGCAAACTAAGCAATAGGCCATAAACAACTTACAAGTATCTTGTGTTAGAGCTGGAGTTGCCAGATACCAAACTCATAATGGCAATAGAGTTGACGTCTACCAAACAACTCTCCCATTGGCAACCAAACATGCACTAGCGATGTCAAACGAAAATCTGGAGAAAGGCGGGCGGGATTGTATGGATGGAGTCAAAATTGCAGAGCCTCGAATAACCGGGCCTCCTTCCCCCACTAACAATTCTGGGCATTCACACATTCCTGGGGCTCTGTCTCTCTCCTCTGGACTGTCTCTCCTCTTGACGCAGTCTCTCACAAAACTAAACGGCCAGGAACCATGCGCTTGGTCCAGGTCAGGTTCAGAAACATGGGCTCCCCCTTGAGGTTTAGATCAAAAGCACTATTGGGTAATTGAATGGGACTTTTTTTGTTGTTGTACACCGTGAGGTCATGATCACGATTGGGGGGCGTTGCTGCAGCCAAAACAAAAATCTTTTCTTTCTCGACTCTTCTGGCGGGCTTAGCTGGGGGGATCCGCTCCAGTCCATTTCAGTTCGTTCAGTTTGGTTCAGGAGGGGGTGGTACCAAATTGAGAATGTCTTCTCTGACCGACCGGGCCGGTGGTTTATGGCTTTTGTTTATTTGATTCTTTCTTTTGTTGGTACTGTATCATGTTTACCATCTGGCTAGGTGCTGTTAGAATTGCGCATAAATCGGGCAAGCAACAGGTAAGCTTCTGCGAATATGCAGCATGTTCCAGTGCTGTGGCGGGGTTATTTCAGCGCCGGACAGTAGCTTTTACACCTATTTCTTTTCTCCGGTTCGCCCGGTGTCAAAGAGCCCAGAAAAAACACAAATACACACCCGCCGGCCTTGTGCCCAGCGAACTTCAGCAGGGTCTGCCCCACAAGTGGAAGGGGCGTGTAGTCAAGGTGAGCGTTACAAGGGATGTGGTTTTTTTTATGGCAGCGTGACAGCTTTTGCTCGGTACCTACAGGCGAGTAAGGTAGGTGTATGTATGTACGGTGTAAGAGAAGAGAACATGTTGACGATGAAATGTTTGGATACTATGGAGAACTTTGACCGTCAATGCTGGATACAGTACGTACACGTACCCCTTTGCAAAGCTAAGGTACAATGTACCATCGTACACTTTCTGGGTCGTCGTTGAGAGAGACACTTTGACGCTGGGAGTATATAAAGCTTCCATCGCCAGTCCCATTGTGCCGTTGAAAGTTGAGAGATAAGTCATTTGACCTCTAACTTTTTGTTTTCAAACAATTACCTTTGACATTGCTTCTTCTCTTCATCTAAAGAAGCTTCCTCTACCCCCTTATTCTCCTCCTATCTTGTCTATTTAAAGATCCTCTACCAGCACCCCTGGCTTGATCTTTGAGACTTCATCACCCATCTCATCCCTTTCGACGTATCAAGAGGACTTTTGTTATCTCTTGTCCAGACCGTCTTCAGTTTCTATTTACGACAGGGCTGACGGATGGCTGCGCTGAGTTCGTTCACTCCGAAACATTGACCTGCGTTAGGTCTGGCTGTGCTAACCACTGTCAGAACTTTAACCAAGCACCCTCTCTCATCTGAGAAACAACAATCCCCTCTAAATCAAGTTATTCTTTTTTTGTTTTTGTTTGAATAACTTCTTCTCGTCATCTTTTTCGGCATTCCCGACTTTTAGACTATTTTCAGTGACGAATTGATCGTCACAAAACTCCCAAGCAAACCGGTAAGTAGCGGATAAGTCTTATCTGACTATTATGGCACTGCCCCATCGTCATTCTACACCAAAGACCCCAGAAATTACCCTTACCGCAAAACTGGCCCCATCGATTGGTTTTCCCCTTGATTTGAACTACCCAATGGCAAGAATACGAGAGCCGGCCCGGGCGGCTTACACCGGTATTTGGCTGCTCCCGTATCAGAGATAAGCTACGAGTCGAGGCACCAGCACCAGTGCCAGCCTCTGCAGTGACTTTCAGGTCCCCGATCTAGTGGGCATCCAGTGAACATGGATGCCCTGGAACGAGACCTGGAGTTTTGACATCACGGGCGCAGTCAGTGTCCCTATTTGAGACTATGGCTGAAGACGGCTACAAGATAGAGACGGTGAGGGTTGTTATCTTCACCTCCTTTGCCGTTTGGCGTAGCTCAAGTGTATATAAGACACTCGCAGCTGGCTCTCGTCTTGTCTTATTCATTCCATCATCCCCACGTCTTTGTTCATTCGTTTCCCCATCTTGCGTTTATACCGTCATAATCCACTTTACAATCTAGGCATCTCGCCGAGATGGCGCCTATAACAGAATCGCCGACTGACATGAATCCTTCTCAGACTTTCCCTGAATATTCAGAACCTCTGTCCAACATGACTGCTGTCTCTGCCAACCCCGTGGCCAACGTCAAGGCCACTGAGTCCAGCCGTGGTCCTTCTCCCCAACCCACCCACTTCTCCGTTCCTCTGCAAAATGGAAACGGTAACGGCCACCGCATTCTGCGATCTGCTACCGTTGGCTACATCGCCCCTGAGTTCACCGGCAAGTCTGAGCAGAAGAAGACTGTCAAGGGTTTGATCCAGTCTGCGGGCTTCGTCCCTGAGCATCAAATTGATGAGCAGATTGAGTGGTTCTACGAGAACCTTGGCATCGATGATGTCTACTTTGAGCTTGAGTCCCCAGATGTCATCTCCAGCCACATCACCTCTCTCTACGCCGCCAAGGTTGCTTCCTTCGCTCGTGAGGCCAAGGAGGAGGAGATCCGACTGGACATGGAGGCTAACGACCATGCCATCTACATCGACACCAGTGTTGCTGGCCGAACCAACATGGCTGGTCCTCGCTACGAGGAGCGCCTTGAGGCCAAGTACATTGACCACCCTGGCACCAGCAAGTACCGTGTTGAGACTTTCCGATCTCCCGCTCTCCTGAGCCCCAAGTCTAAGGCCACTCTCCGATGCTATTTCGTCTACCAGTGCCGATTTGCTACCCCTCCTGAGGAGACCGACCCTAGGGAGACCAACCTCGATCTCATCGCCGACCACGGCTTCCTTCAAAAGGCCACCGCCAACACCAAGCAGATCTACCAGGACATTATTGAGCTTGCTGTGAACCGAGCTGGTCCCGTCATCGAGGTCTTCGACATTGAGGGCACTGACGAGAAGCGAATGGTTCTTGCTTTCCGCTCCCGCACTGCCCAGGGTCTTTTCTCTGCCCTCAGTGATCTTTACCATTACTACGGTGTCACCTCCACCCGAAAGTACCTCGAGCAGTTCTCCAATGGTATCACCGTCATGAGTGTGTACCTTCGACCTGCCACTGAAACCACCGAGAGCCGCGAGCAGTTCCCCTCTTGGGACGAGTCTATCGACCAAATCTCCAAGGAGGTCTCCCTTCTCTACTGTCTCCCCCACAACAAGTTCCACAACCTCTTCCTTGACGGACAGCTCAGCCTCCAGGAGTCCGTCTACGCCCACTCTGCTTGGGTGTTCGTCCAGCACTTCCTCAACCGATTGGGTCCTGAATACGCCTCTCTCGCCGAGCTCCTGGATGTTAAGAACAACGCTCAGCAGGCTCTTCTCTCTAACCTGAAGCGCCGTCTCCGTTCCGAGACCTTCACCCCTGACTACATCTACGAGATTATTCAGAACTACCCTGGTCTCGTTCGCGCCCTCTACGCCTCCTTCGCCAACATCCACCTTGTCAAGGACCAGGAGGACCCCGTCAAGGTTGTTTCCTCCAGCCTCTCTGTTGAGATCCTCTCCGACGACGCTCTCAAGGACAAGATCTCTAAGAACGTCAACAACGAGCACGATGAGATGGTTCTCACTGCTTTCCGTGTGTTCAACAACGCCATCCTCAAGACCAACTACTTCACCCCCACCAAGGTTGCTCTGAGCTTCCGTCTTGACCCCTCTTTCCTTCCCGACGTCGAGTACCCTAAGCCCCTCTACGGCATGTTCCTCGTCATCAGTTCCGAGTCCCGTGGTTTCCACCTCCGATTCAAGGACATCTCTCGTGGTGGTATCCGAATCGTCAAGTCTCGCAACAAGGAGGCTTACGGCATCAACGCCCGATCTCTCTTCGACGAGAACTACGGTCTTGCCAGCACTCAGCAGCGCAAGAACAAGGATATCCCTGAGGGTGGTTCCAAGGGTGTTATCCTTCTGGACCCTAAGCAGCAGAACCGTGCTCGTGAGGCTTTCGAGAAGTACATCGATAGTATTCTTGATCTTCTCCTGCCCGCCGAGACCCCCGGTATTAAGAACCCTATTGTCGACCTCTACGGCAAGGAGGAGATCCTCTTCCTGGGTCCCGATGAGAACACTGCTGAGCTGGTCGACTGGGCTACTGAGCACGCTCGCTCCCGTGGCGCCCCCTGGTGGAAGTCCTTCTTCACTGGCAAGTCTCCCAAGCTTGGTGGTATTCCCCACGATACTTACGGTATGACCACTCTGTCCGTCCGTGAGTACGTCAAGGGTATCTACCGAAAGCTCGAGCTTGACCCCTCCACCATCCGCAAGATGCAGACTGGTGGTCCCGACGGTGACTTGGGAAGCAACGAGATCAAGCTTGGTAACGAGAAGTACACCGCCATCGTTGATGGCTCTGGTGTCCTTGTTGACCCCAACGGTCTTGACCGCGAGGAGCTTCTTCGCCTTGCCCACGGCCGTAAGATGATCATCGACTACGATGTCTCCAAGCTGTCTGGCGAGGGTTACCGAGTCCTGTGTGACGATGTCAACATCACCCTTCCCAGTGGTGAGGTTGTCAACAACGGTACTTCGTTCCGTAACACCTTCCACCTTCGTGACACTGGCAGCGTCGACGTCTTCGTACCTTGTGGTGGTCGTCCTGCCTCCATTGACCTTATCTCGGTCAACCGCCTCATCAAGGATGGCAAGTGCATTATTCCCTACCTCGTTGAGGGTGCCAACCTCTTCATCACCCAGGACGCCAAGCTCCGCCTTGAAGCCGCTGGTTGCATTCTGTACAAGGACGCCTCTGCCAACAAGGGTGGTGTGACTTCTTCCTCCCTCGAGGTTCTTGCCTCTCTGTCCTTCGACGACGAGGGCTTCGTCCAGAACATGTGCCACGATGCCAATGGCCAGGCCCCTCAGTTCTACCAGGACTACGTCAAGCAGGTTCAGCTCAAGATTCAGGAGAACGCCCGTCTCGAGTTCGAGGCCATCTGGCGCGAGCACGAACAGACCGGAACTCCCCGATCTATCCTCTCCGACAAGCTCTCCGTTGCCATCACCGACCTCGACGAGAAGCTTCAGCACTCCGACCTTTGGGACAACGAGAAGATCCGCCGATCTATCCTTCAGGATGCCCTTCCCCGCCTTCTCCTGGAGAAGATTGGTCTCGACACCCTGATCGCTCGCATTCCCGACTCCTACCTCCGAAGCATCTTCGGTTCCTACCTCGCCAGCCGTTTCGTGTACGAGTTCGGCAGCAACCCCAGCCAGTTTGCCTTCTTTGACTTGTAAGTTTAACCCTTG
The DNA here is from genome assembly GCA_013186375.1 of Fusarium aywerte. Lineage (NCBI taxonomy): Eukaryota > Fungi > Ascomycota > Sordariomycetes > Hypocreales > Nectriaceae > Fusarium > Fusarium aywerte. The sequence continues at coordinate 56,794 of JABCQV010000131.1, read as the reverse complement.
ATATCCTGTTACGAAACAACAGATGCTAACTGCTGTGACAGCATGTCCAAGCGTATGGCTCAGATCGAGAACTAAAAAAGTTGATTGGCTATATCATAAAATGGTGTTGAAGCGTATGATTTGATTGTTTTTACAAGCATATAGCATTGTGATTTTTCCTCTGATGAGAGACGAGCATTGTTACGGTGTGTTTGCATTATTTGCAACGGGTTGGTCCTGGCATGGACCTAATGAATGGGCCACGGATGGCAAGGTTACAGAAAAGTCAGAAAAGACTATGTCCATGTAGTCGATAGTAATTACATCTTTTGAAGTTCACCTCTCTTGTATCGAATGATCGTGACGAGCTTTGTCTATCCAGTTCATAATTCGATGAAACCCATATTGTCTCTGCTTGCTTCGGTCGGGCACTATAAAAAGATCTTATGAGACAAACAATTGTCTCGGTACAACCACCAGTTCATCTGAATTAGACGGCTCTTCTTAATTTGTTTATCCGTGAAATTGTGATGGAGCCTGGGAATGCGGAAACGCATACGCAGATTGTTAAGATCTTGCCATTGAGCACTAATTGATGAAACACAATCGCGTGGCTGACTTTGTATTGACAGCTTGGACCATTGGCGAGATAACACCTTGCCATGCTTGCATGTACATATGCGTAGAGTGGTATCAACCCCCCTCAAAATGTTGATGTCCATAAGATGGTATCGTGGCGATGCATGTATGGTTAGAGGATATGTACGATAAAGATTCAGTAAAAGAGCACCTCAAAGGGACAGAATAGATTAAGCTTGCAGGATAATGAAGTGACATCTATTCCACGTGCCTTGACACGGGTGGTCTGCTTCAGCTTCCATGGATGTTGCAGTTGTGAACTGTGAAGCTAATATTGAGGCCCTGGGGCTTGCAGTTAGTGCTATGGAGCATATCAACATGAATTGAATGAGGGGGGCGAGGGGCACCGAATACATTGTAGCGTGGCATGTTGGTTAAGAGTTGTATAAAATTGAGGTTTGAGCTGATTAGACGGATGGATAGGTAGCTCATTTATTCTAAACTAAAGTGTAGTTCACAGGCACAGGGAATTGTACTTGGTGCAATCTCGCATTTGATTGGCTTGGGCATCTAAACTTCCCCTGAAAAAGACCCATTTGGCGCGTGGACGTTTCAGCGTTTCGAATGGCCTAAACGCGGGTGTCTTGGGCAACTCCCCGGCTGGTTTGGAGCCAAAATTTACGCCATGCTGGAAGCGCTAAGTATTTGAGATTGTTCAGGGATTTTAATGGGATGGATGAAAAACCAGAATGGACGAAATACCACGAAACCAGAGTAAAGCGTTGGATAAAGAGAAGTGTTTGAGATATCTGCTCGCAGTCTTTTGGAATATACATATGCTGACTCGAAACTTCAATGAGATTTCAATTAAACAAAGAGCTACGATTAAAGTGCATGACTCTATTAATGAGTCGAATTTTCCATATAATGCTATTGAAATCGTGATCCTGTATTCTGGCTTCTGACTGGTTCAATGGTTTAAAAAGGGAGAGTCAGTCGAGACCGTCCGATGCCCCTTATTACTGCCATGTCAACTCCTCTTGGATCTTGCTTTGCTCCTCTTTGGACCTGGAATTGTTTGAAGCTATCGCTTCCCTTAGATGTCACTTATCGTTTATCTGCTTTCATCTGTATAGCTGAAACGGCATTGCTTGAACGAGCTCATCCCCCTTAGCAATATCAGCACCCGCTCGCGATAATGCGCATCGCCCCGTGTAGCCTCAAGATCTAGACCAGTAGGAACGAGGTACTAGAAAACCCCTTAAGAGACTTGAAGCCGATTACGTGGGATCTAATTCTCTTGAATCGGTCATTAAAAATTTAGTGGTAGACCCCTGCTCAGCGCAGTGACAGTGTCACTGTCAGTTTCACAGCGACAGTGGAGTCAAGTCTTTTTTGGTTCCTGTTCCTTACGGCAGAAGACCCGCTTGAAAACGAAACTTGGACCACCTCAACGCCGCGCCGCGCCGCGCCAGACTAGGTAGGCCAAGCAGGCCAGTTTACTTTATTATTAGGTCAACTTTCCATTCTCACACGGAGACTGAACAAAAAGATCGTCGCTCTCTACCTCACCCTCTCCAGTTTTTCCCTAAAGCCAGGTCTCAGCAGCAGCTTCATTTCATGTTGAACGAGCCCGTGGCTGGCCATCGGGCATACTGATTGACGTTTACGAGCAAAACCATCTATACTGCGCCGAGCGACACCAACGACACCAATCGAGGACGACAATTCTCCAATTTACATCAGAGCAACACGCATCCGAGGAAGCAGGGCGAACAACAAAAACAAACAAAGCCACAAACAAGAATAGCCTTTCAAGGATCTGCAGCCTGACTTTAACGAAACGGCCCCCAGACCGTCAGTGACCAACGCCCCGAAAGGAATAAAAAAAGAGATCTAAAAAAAATTAAGAAGGCGCTTCCATTTCTCTGGAGCCAGGGGGTCAAGCATAGGTGCCTCGCACCTCCAAGCCTCAAAAGTCAAAGTGGCTTGTTGACGGTAACGTCCGTCGACTTTGGTTCATCCATGATGACACGACCATCGATTGTCCGTGCCGGTATGTGATGCGCCTGCTTACTTTGCCCTCTTTCTTTTGCCTTTGCATCTGGAACAATATGCCGATACCAATGTCACCCTAAAAGTCTCAGCCTTCGAGTTTGGGGAACTGGAATTGCGCTTCCACTTTGGCGCAGCCTCATATTCTCCTCCCGCTGTCTCGTCGCTTTCTCTTACAGCACACCTTCCCCCTGCCCCCTTTATAAAGAAACATTTCACATGGTCAAACACTGGCTCTGGGTCCCTTGATTCATCGTCAGCCTCTCCCTTCCTCCCTTCTTTGATTACTCTTCTTTCTCTACGTTGCATCTCATTTCTCGTTTACCCCTGCCCCCAGTTTATTATCCAAGCTTCACCTCCGGGGTCGCAGCGAGTCGCGATACATTCCACCACCTGGCTTTTGACATTTATTTTCCCATTCCTCGTGGTCCTACGCTCCTCCTAATGACACTTTAACTGACCTTCACGATCGTTTCGCCTGAGTACAGATACTATCGATCTGCAAGATCATCACGCTCCATCCGCTCAAGATCACTCCAAGAGCCCACGTCTGGCCGGTACTGCCAACTCCCTGGGCCCCCACCAAGCCGAGACTATTCGCGACATCTCACACGACATCGCAGACGAACAGCGCCGTTCCCCGCGGGTTTCTCTCGATAACCGCAATAGCCTTGACGAAATCGACTCTTTTGCCGACGAGCTTGTCGCGGACCCTTCAGCTGCAAAGCCTCGCGCTCAAGGCGCTCGCGACAACAAAGATAGCACAATGGTCCACGAAGATGCACTGGCAGTTGCGCAGAATGGCGGCGTCTCGTCATCAGACGAAGGCGAGCTTGACGGTGACGATGACCTGGATGACGACATGATGGATAAGATCTCAAGTTCGCCTTCGATTGAAGATGGTGGGTGTTACCCCGTTATTGCCCCTGTGGCATGGCCGCGCCGTGTCTCTTCCCTACCCTCCTCCATTGGGAGTAGTTCTCCATTCATCTCTGGTTCAAGCGGCGCCAGAGTTTGTTCGCCATATCCTGAACTTCTCAAATATGCACCCAGCCCAAACGCAATGGCGGTGCTGTCACGAGCATTGCCAGCGCTACCAGCACTAGTCCGGAACCATCGTCTTCAGGGTGAGTATACCGATCGCGACAAGAACGACAATCATATCGATACCGGATCCGACGAAGAAGATAGTTGGGATACTTTTAACTCAACATTTGAGTTTCATGATGACGAGGAGAGTAAGGCTCAGCAGCCCAATATCATAGATAAGCAGGAGCCGCGGATAAGACCCAGCGACGATGAAGGCTAGTGCCCTTCTTCCGAAAGGTCCAATATTGGAGGTATCATGATTGAGATTAAGGATCAAGACATATTCTACGATTGCGACCCGATGCTAGACCTTTCCGATTCGACAGATGACGACGAAAGCGCCGACTACGACCCCACGCTTACTGTTCCCTACGAAGAATCTTTTGAAGACGATGATTCTGCACTCTCCTTTCCTGACGACCCTAATTTCATTGATTCCGGCTGGGCGGTCGAGTGCTTACAAGACACAGAGGACATTGATTTCGAATTCGTTTACGCGCTCCACACTTTTGTGGCTACGGTTGAGGGACAGGCAAATGCAACCAAGGGTGACACCATGGTGCTGCTGGACGATAGTAATAGCTATTGGTGGCTAGTAAGGGTTGTTAAAGACAGTAGTATTGGTAAGCTCGATCTGGCTACGTCTTGTTGCATCATCTCACATCATGCTAGGATATTTACCCGCGGAGCACATCGAGACCCCAACAGAACGACTTGCTCGGTTGAACAAACACAGAAACGTAGACGTATGTTAATTGGACCGTCGAAGATTCAAGCCTGATACTGACGGGGCATTATAGCTTTCTGCCGCTATGCTGGGAGACGCAGCGGATAAGAAGGCACAAACTTTCAAATCGCCTATTAGATTCGGGCGTAAGACGGTCACCTTTACCTCGCCGACCTATCACGACTATACCGAAGTCGATGATTATTCGAGTGACGAAGAGGACTTGGATAATTTGTTCGCCAGCTCGACCACTACTGCTAAACAAAACCAACAGCAAAGAGAACAGAAGAAGGACACCCGGGATGCGACATCTACAATATCCATCGTCGAGGATGATTCATCAGAGGAGAGTGCCAGGGTTGAGCCCCTGAAGCCTCGCTCGACAAAGGAAGTTAAGATGGCTATGGAGCCTTCGAAGGTTACCACCGTTGAAGAAGAAGAGGATGAGAGTAGGGGCAGCGAGGAAATGCTATATGACAGCAAAACTGAAGGACCGAGTCGGTCCCGTAACGGCACTGTCAGAAACACCGACTCTTTCTTTAGAGACGAGACTGTCGAGACTAAGAAGATCACTCTCACGCCTAATCTGCTACGAGACGACAACCCATCTCGGCCATCTCAAGATTCTACGAAGGACAACAAATCTAGGGGCAGCCTCGACAAAATGGACAAGGAGCTTATGTCTGATAAGGAGAAGAAGAAGCAACAAGATAAGAGCCGGAAAGAGAAGGATAAGAAACCGAGTGCCATCCGAAGTTTCTTTTCCAGGAAGGACAGGAAGAAGTCAGTTGATGAGGACGATGAATCGTTCGGAAAACGTTCGATGGATATTGCATCTGAGCCTCGGGACAGCGACTCGATCGAGGAGGTTGCATCGCCTGAGAGACAACCACAACGAAGTACCAGCAAGCTTCAGAAGCAAATACCCCGACACGAAACCTCTCCTGGAAAGGGCGATCAGTCATCGACGATGGAGCTGGCAGCTTACCTGGCTGAGTCTCGGGTCAACGACGTGTCCAACGTACCACCGGCGTCAATGCGGATTGTGAATCCCGAGACGAAGGAAACCCACGAAGTGCCGTCAAACACGCAATTCGGGGACAACGCCTCCAGAGCACGGGCTTCCTCGGCCGCTGCGCAGCACAATGACACGAAGGCTTTGGCGAGGGCGCTGGGTCGCAGTGCAAGCACAGGAGACGAACCCAGGACGGCAAAGACAACTAAGCCTCGCCCACTGATGGATGTGGATGAACTATCCAGTTCTGATGAGGATACTTTATCTCAACCAACAACTCGAACAACACCGGAGCAAAATGACGAGAAGAAAACCGAGGGTGCTTTGCGACCACAGCTTCCAGGAGCATTCCCCGACAGTTTCGACGCAACCTCCAAACAAAGTCCTGTCACTGAAGGGCCCGGCGAGCAGCAGAGCCGTCTGTCAGAATCACCAGTGCAGGTGTCGCCTGTCAATGGGACACGACCACCTGCATTGGAACTCGATACGTCCTCTCAGGATGGCCGGTCGTCATCTGAAGTACCATCACCAGAGCTTGGACCTGGAGATGAAACACCTAAAGATAACAGCCCGACCAGGAGCGCGAAAGAGCCTGGCTGGGATGACGAGAAGTTGCGTGCTTTCTTCGATGATGGCGAGAACGTCCGAGATCTTCTCATGGTCGTTTACGATAAGACGGACGTTGAGCCTGTGGGCAAGGACCACCCGGTAGTGAGTGGGATGTTCAGGGAGCAGAACGCAAAGCTAGCGGAGATTACTACTGTGAGTCTTATCATTGCCTTTTAAAACGCGCCTTCATTTGAACCAAAAACTAACAGGAGCACAGCAACTCGACAACATGCTTGGAGACTGGTTGGCTAGAAAACAACGACTCCGGGGATCGCTCTGATGCTAGTAGTGGTGGATAGATTTGGTTCCGGATATGGGCTTCGACAGCTCAACCAGTGATCTCTATCTCTGTGTGAAAGCACGATCTTTTTTCTTGGTTCGTTGAACGACTTGATTATTTAGGGGCACATGGATTGGGGTTCTGGACGTGTCCATGAAGACGGTCCTTCATGTTAGGTTAAAGGTGACAGGCGTTTGAGGGACATGATCTTGTCTGGGAGAGGATTGTCATGAATTGAATCCTCGGGCCTAAGTTGGCGTGTTGAACTATTTCGAGACCCTATCTTACAGAGTGTAAACTCTGCGGATAGACATTTGCATATATACACACATTTTGTTTTTAATAGTAGCAAGACACTACACATAGTGGTGACTGACTGGCGTGATCCGTTTTCACGTGAATAAATCCCTGCGCAAACAAGGTATTTAGGTGCGTGCAAAATAGCATTGACCCAGCCACTCTCTTTTCAACACGACCCGACCATGATTACCGAATAGGCTAAGGTGGTTAGACTATTTCGGTAGTTTTATGTACATCCTGCAGTGTCGTGCAGGATAAGCGAGTCAGAATGTGAGTAATAAATAGTGGTTATTATCTGCAGACTATAGACACGTCTGAATTCCAAACCAATCAAAGGGAATCCTATTCACCGAACGAGGAGGGAAGGAAGGAAAACGAGTGTGGCTCAATCTTGAGAAACGGCTAGTATTCTCAAGCTCAAGGTCGGGCTGACTGCTCGCTGTAAGAGGAAGCTGGGTTGTCATGGAGCACCAATAGATCCCTCAGAGGCCCGCCGAAGCTCGCCAATTTGGGAACTGGACCCGCGGGTACCTTGTAGCTGAAGCTACCGAATAGAGTGGAGGTAATCCATTTATTTACCAAGGGTAAACACTCTTTTCGTTTGGGCGCTGTGGTTGGTTCGATTGTACCTATTTACAGCGGGCCGAGGTTCTGTGAGTTAGCGTTATGATGTACAGAAAGGGTACCTGAGCCGCTATACGACGATAAAAAGAATACTTTCGATCTACATCTCCCAGCCACCTTGATTGAATGATGCCCCCTGTTGTGTTGCAGCTCTGTCTCTGGAGTGAGCTGAGCTTGGGCACCTCACTTCAGTCTTTCATCAATCTCATCTCCCAGCCCAGCCCAGTCCAGCCCAGGTCAGGTCCGCCCCCCCAGATCACCTCAGCGTGAGACAAACAAATCAACACCAACAACCCAGCTTTCGCTCCACTCCCGTCCACGTCTCCCCCATCTCGCCAACTTCATCTCATCATCATCATAATCATCAATCTACGGCACCGGCGCTTGTAAGTTACTTTCCTCTTGTCTGTATTGTCTTTCCTGATTACCCTGGACTGGGCTTCAATCAACATGTACCTCATGCCAACAACTCTTTCATCATCACCAGCCATCCGTTAATCCATCCATCCATCCATCCATCATCAACTCCCCCAGCCATTCCCTTCCTCTCTCACACAATCTCGCTTCGGTTGATCGAGTAAACAAAGCAATTGGTTAGACATCTTGAGAGAACCTCAATTGGCCTGACCCACCCCATCCACTCTTCCTTAACACACTCTCAATATCCTCTCGCCATTTTGTCAAAACTTCTCTGCTATCCCTTGTTGTGTCCATCGGCTGGCCTTGGGCGCGCACATTCCCTCTATCCCCACGTCAACGTCCCACGATTGTTAAACCCCACCGGTCCAAGCTGAACAACTTGACTGACTTTGAGATAAAGTTTCTCTCGCGCGTCTGACCCTTGATTTAAGCTGTTGATGACGCTGTCGCGCCTGCGTTGACTTTGACGATAATCCCGACGAGGACTATCACGACGACGACAACGACGACATCGCGCGCGCCGTAAAGACGAAAAAAAAAAAAGGTCGAATTGGTCAATCACCATTTTTCAATCTGGAGCAGTTGACTTTAAGTCGAATTAAAATAATATCCTTATTTCAGGCCCAACCAGTAACGCGCCTCATTAATCATACCATCTCTTATCACCGCTATACCGTCGAATAATAGCAATCATGGTCGATATCAAGAACGACGTCCACAAGGTTACGGAAAAGGTGTCGGAAAAGGTGCACGATGCCACTGATAAGGTCGGCGGCTTGCTTGACCAGGCTGAGGCTGGCAAGCTCCCCGGCACCAAGGGTCATCATCCTGTCTCTGCTGTTATCGGCACAGCGTTGACTGGCGGTATGGGGAATGCCGGCACCAAAGGCTACCTGGCAGTAAGTTGAGCACCCTCATGCTCGATTCCTCAAGTCAGGATGCGCATAAACTACTTCAGTAGCTATATGACCATACCTTAGCAGGATCGCAGACAGGAATAGCAATGTTCAGGGCTAACGCTTTTGTAGGCCTATATCAAGGAGCTGGAAGACAACCCTCTCCGTACCAAGATGCTCACTGCTGGTACTCTTGCTGGTACACAAGAGCTCTTCGCTTCATGGCTTGCCAAGGACCGCAACAAGCACGGCAACTACTTCACTGCTCGTGTCCCCAAGATGGCTGCCTATGGCGCTCTCATCAGCGCTCCGCTGGGCCACTTCCTCATCTGGGCACTCCAGAAGGCTTTCAAGGGCCGCACCAGCCTTCGTGCCAAGATTCTACAAATTCTTGTCAGCAATCTTATCGTAAGTCAACAAACTTGCCCCTTCTTCTGTTTAGATGCTGCGTGGCCTGTGTTGTAATCGAGGCCGGGGTTATCGGCCTCGAGTAGCGCGGTCATGATATGACCACGCCGGAGAACATCAGGAAGCGCTGAAGGTAACTTGTAAGATGAGTCGCTAACATGGTATTCCCAGATTGCTCCCATCCAGAACAGTGTGTACTTGGTCGCCATGGCTCTCATCGCCGGCGCTCGCACCTACCATCAGGTTCGCGCTACCGTCAAGGTCGGCTTCTGGAAGGTGATGCGCGTTTCGTGGATCACTTCACCCATCTGCCTGGCTTTCGCCCAGAAGTTCCTCCCTGACCAGCTCTGGATTCCCTTCTTCAACATTGTGTCTTTCATCATCGGCACATACATCAACACGATTACCAAGAAGAAGCGCCTTGCAGCTCTCCGTAAGAAGCACTTCGGCGACGACCGTCGGTCCAACGCCGGTGACATGCGCCCAGGTCGCCCCGACGACTACCCTCCACCTGGTATGGGCGGTCCCAGCAACCCTCCTTACTAAGCGACACAATCTCAACCGTCAATCCGAGCCCGGTGAAGCCAAGAAGACAGTTCAAAGACGATAATGGGGGTGGCGAAGGGTTTAAAGAGAAGGGAAATGTGGAGATAAGAGAGTAAGCGAAAGACGGCTTCTTGGTAGCGAGCGGATGATTACAAAACCGTGCTCGGATGGGCCACGTCGCTTGACAAGTATATACCCGAGATGAGGGGGTGAGTAGGACTGGTGCTCGTCCTGAACTCAAGCTGTTTAACATGTATCTACAAGAGATTTTCATTTTGGCGAAGGACAGGGTGGAAGTAGATGGCAAGATATGTATGTTTGTATGTGCGAGTTGCTTGATAATGAAATGAACTAAGTATTTTATCCTGTTTTTATATATCAAGTCATCCAAACGTCTGGCTGGCTCTTCCTCGAGTTGAGTTTGGATATGTGAATGTGATGTGTCTAACGAGCACTGAGTGCCAGCTCTTTGTACTGTATCATGGCAAATCTTAGGACTGTTTTATGAGTCCTTCCATTCTGTCGATCTTCGGGGTCGATCAGCATTTGGCATTCCTTGGCTTATCTCGCGAAATTTTGTTGGGCAGACCCAGCGGTTTTTGGGTCTTTGGTTTTTTCGTCGTGATTTGTGAACAACCTGAGCCTTGGAAGGACTGAACTCCGTCTGAGCAAATGATGCATCAAACAACAAGTAATGGCTGGTGCTGTTGGTCATGGATTTGCAGCTTTTATGGCTGCCAAGCCTTTTGGTCGAGGCGCATGCTCTGCACCACGCTCGTCTATGTTTCGGGAGCCTTGATGCCTCTCTCGCAGGAAGGGTGAATCGGCAGATGGGTAGTTCTCAACCTGCCTCCTCTGGACCAGCAGTCTCGGCCATGAAACCAGGACTCCAATACTCCCACTCGCCCTTTGTCTGCTTATCGACCCATAACATGCCTTCCGTAACAAGGTCGTCTATCACAGTCCTGGCACGGGCCCTATCCCAGCCTAAGTTATCTCTTAGCATGCCCACACTCACGTATCCCAACACCTGCGCGGCCTCGACGACTGAGACCTGGTCATCGTTGAGCTCACGAGGTACACTACGCACGTACTCCTTACGGCCAACGCGCACAACAGCATACGCGCCGCCCAGCGGAGCAAGCGTCTGCACCGCGCGCCGGACGTCGTCGTCAGCGATAGGGTCAGCGCCATCCATGCGCCCTGCAGCAACGCGCTCTCTCAGATCTGCTAAGCCGATAAGGCCTCCATTCTCTGCCCGCGTAGCGCCACAGACCTCTACGATACGCACAGCAAGCTCAAAGTAGAAATCGTTGACCGTCTTTCCCAGCAGCTGCGCCCATATAGAGCTCCCGTCGGCACTGCTGTTGCTATTACTGCTAGCTAGGGGGTCGACGCCTATAGCAGCGCACATGCGAGCGAACTGGGCGCGGAATGCGGGATCGGAACGGATGTCGCGTGCGTGTGTGTTGGCGAACTGCTGGAGGAGGGAACGGAAGACAGCGAGTTGTGTTTCGAGGGCCTGGGCATTGTTGGCACGGAGAGAGGAGCCGTGAGATGCAAATTGCGCCGATGTGAGGCGCGAGCGGTCAAAAGCCGCCAGACCTACGCCTTTACGAGACATTGTAAGTAAACAAGGGTTGGAATTGTAGGTTATTGTTGGATAAGGCAATTTTGAGTTGTTGTTAGTGCTGGTGGTTTGGAATTACGTCAAATGGCGGGGGTGGGGCCTATTGTGTCGTGAGCTTGTATCAACATCTCTTGGATCGATATTAAGAGCGAGAAGCATCCATTCATATGGATAGTTTTGATTAACTCGATTCAAGGGGTTATTGCCGTCCTATACACTAAGATATCGAGGGTGGTCTGTGGTCATCAAGATATTCCTCTCGAGCGACACACCCAATGATCTACGTAGTAAAGCAGGTAGGTAACGTTGTAAAGAACTTGTTTTAGCAACCACCATCAACATCACACCTAGCTAACTTATCGCACAGAATATAAGAGGCTATAAGCAGTCTTTGATATTGGAGGGATCATTACAAGGGACTTAGAACAACGACTCTGTCTTCTTCCATCAAGGTCGTTTAGGCTTCAACTAGCCTCTGTTATGGGGGGACGTGTTGATACTCTTCACTTCAGGTCGCTTTCCAGCTAAGCCCGAGGAGTACATGTATGTAAAATAAGGTGATGGCCGTAGGGAACCTTTCATAATCCAGGCCACTGCACGAGGGTTGAGCATGACAGAAGTGTACTATCTCTTCTGAGCACATCGTAGAGGGCGTTAAGGATTGGGCGATCTCTGGTATACAGCTGCAGATCGGCTGGGCATGGCAGCACATCTTCAGGAACAGCCAGTAATGATGTTGGTACCACAGAATGGTCAAGAATTCTCCAAACCAAAGGAAGTGATCAGCTTCGAACTGTTTAGTGTAAGTTGATTTGACCGAAGTGGTTGCTTACCCAAAGAGGTGGTGGGTCTAGCTCAAGTATTACATCGGTAACACCATCGCGAAGCCATAGCTAAGTTCCCCTTTTACCCTTCTTTGTTCTCGTCAACAGCACGGCACGGCACGGCACAACGTTTCGAAACACCAAATCGATGCAGTAATCCCAGCGTCTAAAACGCGTTTATACACGAATATATATCTACCACGCATGCCGTGTGATGGAACAGGACCTCGCTTTCCCAGAGCAAGATCTGTCCCTCCTGAATTCCAAGAGTGGTTTGTGTGGGATGGTATCGTCATCTCTGGCCCGGAGATGTCCAAACCAAGCATAGTCTTCAGCTTTCTTCCTTTTTGATGAAACCTCTTCCAAGCCCTTGATGCTGGTAGTCCCGATACACCGCCATAGACATGGCAGCGTCCACGCGGCCCAGGATCCTGAAATAGTCGTCGCTTCGTTAACCCAGGGCGGAAACCTCGCACTTCTAGGCCTACTCTATTTTTACTACTGATCAAAGTAGGTAGGCGATCACTGTGTCTGGCACTGAGCTTGACCGTCACCCATGTCGTCCTCCTCGTCTTCCCAGTCACCGCCAAATCGGCCGTCGCCTGAGTTCTCGCCCATCTGTCACCAAGTTAGCTATTGCGCCTTGTCTAGCTTGAAGAACTAGGATATGCTTACATTTTCAATGTCGGCGTCATCCTCGTATTCAACCTCATCAACCTCCTCGGCCTCAACGTTCGCCGGAGCAGCAGGCAGCATTTTCTGCAGGGCATCGTACTCCGAATCGCTCTTCAGCCAACCATCCTCAGGGAATTCCACCTTGACAATCAGGTACAGATCACCCTTGGTCTCGCCACGCTTCAGAGGCATACCCTCACCGGGAACCTTGAGGCAGTCGCCTGGTCGCAGGATCTTGCCTCGAGGTCGCTCAATGTGGATACCTCGCCCATCGAGATGCTTGAAGACTGTGCGCGAGAAGCCTGATAGAGCCTCGCCAAGCGACACAGTCAGCTCAGCAGACAAATCGTGACCGATGCGGGTGAAAACGTCGTGAGGCTCCTCGACCAGGGTGAAGACGATATCGCCTGGCGTCTGGTCCGGGTACTGGTCGGCCTCGCCTTCAAGAACGATACGCTCGCCCTGCATGGAGCCTCGGGGAATGTAAATCTCGAGGACCTTCTTTTCTTGGGTTGTTCGCTTGCCCTTGCACTTCTTGCATCGGTCCTTCTCCTTGAAAACCTGGCCGGCGCCCTGACAGTGGTCGCAAAGGACAGTCTCGCGTCGCATCATGCCGGGACCGATTTGTCGGAATGCCTCAACAATACCGTTGCCCTTGCAACGCTCGCAAGACGAAGACTTGGCCTTTTCCTTGCCGCCAGAACCCTTGCACTGACCGCAGAGCACCTGCTTGTTGGCGGCAAACTTGACAGTCTTGCCACGGTAAAGCTCTTCCAGTGTCACCTTGTACTCTTGCTCTTCATCAGGACCACGTCTAGGTCGGCGAGGACCACCGGGACCGCCAGGGCCTCCGGGACCCATGCCGAAACCGAACATCTGCGACAGGATATCGTTGAGGTCGACCTCAGGACCGCCAGGACCGCCGCGGGACTTGTCGAACGCGGCCATACCGTGGACATCGTACATCTCGCGCTTTTGCTCATCGCTAAGAATTTCGTAGGCTTGTGTGACTTCCTTGAACTTGGCTTCTGACTCTTCCCGCTGCTCCTCGGCGACCTTGTCTGGGTGGTACTTGAGAGCGGCCTATTTTGAACTTGTAAGAATTTATTTTGGAGTTCGTTGGGGGTTGCGATCACAAACCTTGCGGTAAGCCTTCTTGATCTGCTCTGGGGTTGCGGTTCTGTCGATTTCGAGGAGTTCTATTCAGCCGAGTCAGCCATGTTTTCTTATCAACGGCCAGCTACAGCGATAGTGGGCGGCTATTGTGGTAAGTCTTTTCAAGGAAGGACCGAGACTTACCGTAGAGATCGACCTCTTCCGGTCCCGGAGAGCCAGCGTTGAAGGGGTTCTCATCCATCTTGAAGATTGAAGGTACCGTAGGCTACAGTACTGTAATGCAGGATGAAGAATTGGTTCGCTCTGTCGATCAACTCTGTTGGCAGGGACCCGTAGAAAATCTTTTGGCGTGGATTGTAGCGCGGGGTACTTTACCAATTGCTTGCAGGAGTGATGCAAAGCAATTCACTTATATCTGCTTGAAAAATACAGATAAAGAATTTACTACTGTACTCTAGTCATTTACTAACTTGCAGACAGAACAAACTTTAACTTGGATTATTTTTCTTCTTTTTATGTAGACATTCTGAATAACTTGACATGTGTCCAGCACGCCTTGAATGCGTCATGTTTGTTGACGCCTATTATTTTCCTGTGCCCCTCCATTTCATCGCTGTTTGATCTTGAACGTTCACCATGTCCACTGATAAGAAATTTTAATCCTTATCGCTATCAAGACTTCCAACGGCTGCCACATTGTGGCGCACTACCCATTCACCAGCCGCAATATCTTGAACTTAGTTATGGGGATATTCGTCTAACTCACTCACACTTATTCAAGTGCTTCATTGGCCATGGGTATTTCATTGTCATGATGAGACCATTGTTAAGCCGCTCAACACGGCTATCAAAAAGCCTTTTACACGCTCAAATCCTTCACCGGTCAACAATACCAGCTCGTCGAGGCTTTACCAACTCACTAGTTCGACATGATCAAAACTCAGATATAGCAACTAAAGCTTCGCCTGCGAAGAGCAATACAGAAACTCTCACTGAAGGAGAAAAACGAAATGACCAACCACTCAAGAAGATGTCACGGTTGGCAGCTCTGAAAAAACGTAGCCAGACATCAAATGCCAGCAAGGTCGGGACTAAAGATGAGACAAGCCAACGATATATTCTTGGGCAATCAGCCGACAAGCCAATCCGTGCGAGATTTGCACCCTCTCCTACTGGATATCTGCACTTGGGCTCGCTCAGAACAGCTCTCTTCAATAACCTGGTAGCCAAGGCCACAAAGGGTGGTGATTTCATTATACGAATCGAAGATACTGACCAGGTAACACTGCCCTCCTCTGTTTTCAGATCGGCCTTTCTGAGTGTATAACCATACTGACACACATCAAGAATCGTTTGGTACCTGATGCCGAAGAGCGTATTTTCAAAGATCTCGAATGGGCTGGTTTATCGTGGAGTGAAGGCCCTGATAAAGGTGGCCCGTACGGCCCCTATCGTCAGGTAAACCCATATCGAGTTTGTAAACCGGATTTATACTAAAAGTCCGCTGTTTAGTCAGAACGTCTTGAGACCTACAAGGAGCACACACAGACCCTGCTCGACAACGGCTCCGCCTATCGCTGCTTCTGTAATCAGTCGGTCCTCGAGGCCCAGAAGCGCGCTCTCCACGACGCTGGCAAGTCCACTGCTTACCCAGGCACATGCCGCTCCGTTCCTCGTTCAGAGTCTGATGAGCGAGCTGCGAATGGTGAGGCTCATGTTGTTCGACTGAACTCGGGCCGTTTTGGTACGCCAAAGTTCAAAGACGCCATCTATGGCCCCTTTCAGAAAAAGGAGCCTGAAGAGGATTTTGTGCTTATGAAGACTGATGGCTATCCTACCTACCACCTTGCAAATGTGGTGGACGACCATCTCATGAAGATCACTCATGTAATTCGTGGCGAGGTAAGGATACCTAGATATTATGACCTGGAGTCTTGTTTCTCACAATATGCAGGAATGGCTCATTTCAACGCCCAAACATCTGGCTCTTTACGAAGCTTTTGGCTGGGAACCTCCCACCTTCGCTCACCTGGGTCTTCTCGTTAGCAACGATGGATCCAAGCTTAGCAAGCGCAATGCCAGCGTTAACCTCTCCACGTATATGGACCAAAACATATTTCCCATGGCACTCCAAGCCTGGCTCGCCAACTTGGGCGCTTCGTTCAAGAAGGGTGCCCAGACACCACGCTTTCTTGAGAACGTGGCTGAGAATGTACGTGCTACTTATTAAATCGAAACAGAAACCTCATTTTTCAATGTACTGACCGACGATATAGTTGACTTACAAATTTACGCGTGGCGGCATAAAACTTAACCCACAAAAGCTCGACTTCTTCCAACACGAATATCGGAATATCCTCCTCAAAACTCCCCTCTCCGATCACACCTACCGCGAACAAGCTCTTATCAAAGACAATTTACTCAACCCCCTTATCGAACAAGTCCACGTAATCACCTCAGCTTCTGAGGAAGGTACTGGCAACTACGACCCCATTCAACCGCACGGCACCTCTCTCCAATGGCCTGGTTCCTTGAGTCCAGTCCCAACCATGCTATCATCTGAATCTTCACAGCAGTCATACTCCTTTCAAATACTTGCTCAAGAGACTTCACGGTACGCTTCCGCCGCTGACATACCCCGTCTGTTGCCATACCTCTTCTGGCGCCCTCCTATTGCTATCTACCGCGCGGCTCTCGCTACCGAGACTCCACGTCGTAATTTGATTGATTTGGTTTGTGACACGGTCAATTCGACGGAAAGCTGGGAAAAGGCTCTCGATCGCCTATTAGAGCGTATTCCCTCTGATCAAGCTCCCGACTTGCACAGTATTCTTCGCCTGATTGCTATTGGTAGCCCACAGGCTGTCGGCAAGGCCTCTCGCATCTTATTCGCCGTCTTGGGTCAAGATGAGTGGCGAGCTCGTGCTACTCAAGTCCGTGATTTGTTGTATGAGCTGGAGTCTGGGGGTGAGAACCTCCGTCAAAAATGGTTAGACGAAACTGCGGCCATGACTTCCGAAGTTAATGCCATCCTTGAATAGGCGATTTGTACATGTTACAATATTTGGGGGCAAACATTGAGCCATATCGATGTGTTGTAAGACGAATGTAGAAATAATGTATCATTTAAGCGGTATGGATAAAATTGTGCAATTACTGATGGAGCTTCACTCATGTATTCGTGTACTAATGAAAATCACTATCGACCAATCAACATGCTGTCATAACTTCATGATTGATGTCAACTATGAGCTTTCCGGAACCCTTTTCCCGCCTGTTGTGACGAATGATTACTTCGGTAGAAACCGCGATCCCAAACTCCGGCTCCCCTCTAACTTGAGTCCTTGATATGCTAACCCCTATGACATGCCTTCGAAAGGGTACAAAATTAAGATAATGGTAAGATCGCCTTAGAAGAAATAAAAGGTCTTTGTGTTCAAGATTTCTCCCTCAACTCACGAGCCATCGCTCAGTGATAAAAATGTCATAAATATTCAAAATGCAAATTCGCTGTAAGGGTATATGTCTAAAGTTGAAAGACCCAAACCTGTGATGATGTTAGTGATAGGCACGTTAGGCTTCAGTTGAAATATTTCACATACCTCCATCTTTCCTGTCTCTGATCGTTGTTTTCTTGCTTCCTCCTTAACACTATCGATCACCATCTCCAGATCGTCTTGGTCACCGAGGGTGATCATGTCTCCGTTGGGCAGGTCATCATCCTTGACCTTGATCTTAAAACGACGTCGGATGTTGAACTTGTCGCGGACCTTGTCGTTCAATGTTTCGAACCGGGTCTCGGGTGTGATCATGATGAGCTTAACTTCATCAGCGTGGACCTTGACACGAATCTTGGTGATGTCAGGTCGACGACTGTTTCTTTGGCCGGCGACAGAGCCGGGGCCTCGACGTTGACCAATCATCTCGAAATCGTTCTCGTTGATGGTACCCTCATAATCCGAGGCATCTTCCTCTTCGGAGAACGTCTGGAGTCGTCGCCGACTACCAGCTGATCCTCTGGAATTTCGGTAGCCATCAGTTGCTGAGTACAGTGCGTATACGTCCTCTGGTGATCCTGCCTCTGGGATCTGCTTAGGTCTCAACTGCAACGGCGGGGGCTCCCTTTGTAGCGGTGTGCGACTAGTCGACGCTGACCTTCCAGGCATGGGCCTTCGGTTATCCGGGGGCGAAGCTGCTTTCTCGTACCGACGGTTTGGCTCGGCCTGTTGGATGTTGAGTTTAGCCAACTGAGGCTTCTGGTTGCGCACGGAAGCAGCTCGCGAGGGGCGCTCATTCTCCGGTGGGGGTGTTGGCGGAAATACATTTCGGCTGTTGGGAGGTTCCGATTGTTGCCTCCTTGATGACAGGCCAGGCTTGACAAGGTTTGTGGCAGCAAAGGAGATATTGTCGGCAGGTCGGTCGTCCTTGACTTCTGTCTTACCCGCCTGTGAGATGTTAATTAATGGGCTTTCAACGTATGTGGGAAATAACTGACATTCTTGATCTCAGAACCGGCAAAACCAGTAAAGGCATTGGCACGGTCTGAAGCGGCGACAAGTCTGGCCTTACCAAGATAATCCTTGGTCTTGAGGTTTCGGACTTTAGCGTCATTTGGTCTGTAGACAACTCCTACGGGAATGGAGAAGACGGTATAACCCTGGGAATGTTAGAAAAACATTGACAAGCAACTCGTGGTTAACCAACCTCTGCCTGTTCCCTTATAGCATCATCGATAACGTTGTGGTCCTCCACTACCTTCTCCTTGACAGCGAACGAAAGATCTTGCATTCCAGCATCCATCTGTTGTAGATAAATGTAGCAGAGACCTCGGTTGAAGAGCACCTCACAGGAGTAAAGCTTGAACAGGAGACCTAGTTGAGCGTAGTCGATCATAGCATTGCCGCGAAGATATAGGAGAGTGTCGTTGAAGTTTGCGAGCGCTTCTTCAAAGTCGCCTAGGAGGAAATTCGAAACGCCTTGTTGGAAATAGGCAACGGCGAGGTACTGGTCTAGTCGAATGGCTCGTTGGTAAGCCTCAACCTGAAGAAAGAGGATCAGTATGTGAAGTATAATAGGAGCCACTGAAAGCGGAATGTCATATGTGAAGCTTAGATAAAACTTACAGCCTTCTCATGCTCTCCAAGTGTGGCATGGATCACACCCATGTTGAATAGAATTTTGCTTGTGTCTCCAATCTTTCCAAACTCGTTGAGGGCTTCTTCGAATTCATTGTTGTCGTAACGACCCAGGGCTGCTACCCAGGTCTCGATTTCCTGTAGAGAGCATTGTATTAGCGGACTGGCCTACAAGACATTGTGCAAAAGTAAAAATCAACTGAGGACTGTACCGTACCTGTTTCAACGACATGATGGTCGCTGCAGGGCAATGTACCACAATAGATTAGAATTTGTCGTTACAGTAATACACAAGAACAGACGACTCAGGATTAAAGAGCAATATGGGAGGATTCTTGTGGTAAATAGGGAAAGTCAAAGGTCGAAGGGAGAGATGGGGGGGTTTGGGCTGGGCGCTTAGATGTGAGAGGGCTGTGTCGACTTATTATTCGGAGGGCAGCGCCTGCACCTGAGGTAAAGTCCGGTGCAGTCGGGTTGGCTGGCGGGGCAGGTACGCTAGGCACGGTACGGGGGTACAGGGGGTATGCCAGTAGCAGGGGCTAGGGGGGTCGAGCCAAGACTGGTAGGGGTAAAGACAGGGACAGAAGCGGTGTTGCCCTTGTGGATTGGCAACGGTTGACCTTTCCCTGCTTGAAGCAAGCAATTGGTGCAGTTAAGACCTCGATGGCTTGGCGGCCGAGCCAGTGGCGTTAGCTTGGAGGGAGAAAGAGGCAAGTGAGAGTGAAGAATGAAGGGATTGGCTTGCTTTGCGATATTAGGTACCTAGTTAATCAGTAGGCAGGAGATTACTTTGTACATAGATTAGGTACTAGGTAGTAGGTAGGATCGTATGGACGTTTTCCGCATGTATGTATTTTCCATAGCTTCCAGTTGTTGGTTGATGCTGATGACTTCTTGATACGCGCTTGTTGATCAATTCAAGTGTCCGTAGCTCAAGCTGCCATAGATTGGATAATCTTATACATGATCTCGATTCAGAAACAATTCTGTTGTTGATTATTGAACTCTAAAGAGCTGATCTTCTCGGCAGTATTGCTTGTATCTGGTAAAAACAACGCGTGGTTATTAAAGAGCCAAGAGTTGATCCAGTGTAAGTGGGATGTTTCTCTCCGGCCGAGCTGCAAGAATATGGCAGAGCAGAAAACTTGACCTAGGACATTGTTTCTCGGGGGATTACTCGATTACTGCGAGCCAAGAATCAATGGCGCAGTGATGGGTGTGATTATAATGCATCATCAACTTGATATGACATATCGGGCGGTAGTTGATTGATGGGTGTTTTGCTACATCTAGACTCAGCGCGTAAAGAAGATGGGAATTGGTCAAGTTGATTTGGGTCAATCGGTTGTCACACAGGCTAACTTTAGGGGACCGACCTGCCTTTCTACAACCACACTCTGCATGGCGGGTCAGGGGGATGTGCAACAAGGGTTGGCACGTTTTCTTTTTCTTCTGCTCTCCGTATTCTCTCTCCCATCTGCTTGCTTGCTACGGCAATGTTTCCAACGGTATCTGAGATCTGAAATGTATGACTGCTGTAAGTGCATGTGCAACGTCTGATCGACCGCTAGCCTGTTGTAAGAGAACTACACTCTTACCGGGCCGGGTTTGAGCTAGGAACCTAAATCCTCATCTCGTTTCGATTTCGGGAAATTCTCAAAAAGAGATTGAATGAGGGTCTGGTCCAAGATTCAGAAACTGACTGCATTGCGCATGCCTTCACCATCCTTGGCCGGTCTAGCAGTACCTACTTAGGTAGTTGGTGATGTGATGAGATGACTAGTAGTTTGTGATGGAAGTAGGTACGTCAGATAATTTCTAGTTAAAACTGCTGTCGCTGATGAAACCCAGCTCTCCTGTTGAATCGAACCACTGCAGTTCTCAGCCTCGTCAGATGCCTCCAGAATCGAAAGGTTCGATCCGAGTTCTGATGGTTGATTTGGGGTTAACTATGCCAAGGTTTGCTTAGACGACGGGGAAAATTTACGCACCTGCTGCAGCGATTGTCACAGGTGCTGGTCACTTACCAGGGGCGCCTTGTGATTGGATATTACCTAGTCAAGGACCCCTCGGGCGCCTACTCCAAATCTTCTGAGTCTAACTACTGTCAGCAACCATGAATGGCTCAAACGGGAAATCTGAACGCATCGTCCAACAATTAATTACAGTACATACCCCGGTCGACCGCCATGGCCGAAGCTTTTTAGCACGCTACTGACTGCATCCAAGCTGCTGGTGTCGAATGACGTGCCTTCCGTCCTCTCGATTAACTTTGATCTGGTTCTAAGCGCCCTGGGCCAGACTGTCAGAGTGATAGTAACCAACCTAACCCAACGTTGGACTCCACAGGTTAGGCCCAGGACAATGGATACAGTCCCCCAGTCCACGGGATCAAACGAGGCTTCACCAGTGGTACTTTATGCGAGGTCCAGTAATTACCAGTGGATCTAAGTTGCGGTGGGAGAAGAACAACGGTAAAAAAACGTTATGCCTTTATCAACGTAGAGCCGATATTCAACCCTAATTGCATCAAGCGATCTTGGCAATGCTACTGTGAGCCACGGTTAAGCTGGTAACGGAGATGAAATGAGCAAGAAGCCGGCACCAAATAGTATTTCCTGGAATAACTCTTGCCATGAATTGGCTGTTCACATGACAACGACAACTGAGTGCTGTCATGACCATACCCACAACTCGTCTACCTATTATCAGGATTCTCAACCTAGAATATGCCTTGCTGCAATTACCGCGCGCGTTCTACGCTAATGCGGCCACTCAACACGCATCTCAATGTCCAATGTAACGCTGTAACATAGCCCTTCGTCCTGTCTCTATCAGAGATGGCGATGCTGAAAATTTCTCTCGCTCCTCGGGCCTTGCAACTTGGCCAACAGTACAGGACTGACATATTGTCACCCCTCTTTCAAGGAGGCCTTACGAAAGCTGTGACTGCGGCATTGAAACTGATGCATTATGCCCTTCGGCACATGGCGATCCGGAGCCCCATGGAGCCGAGCCAGGGGGTTCAATCTGGTTACAGCCCGAGACCCGGAGATGTAGCAGAAAGTTTCTAGACGTCATGACATTCAGGCACAAAGATATTCGAAACATTACTGAATTCAGATAATTTGTTGTTTTGTTGAGTAGATACCTAGGGTAGATTGTTTGTTCATTTAAAATCAAGAGATCTCAACTTGGTTATCAAGCATAATTACATTACCAACTCTAACCAGAGTCAAAACCAGGGCTTTAATAACCTCAAGGGGACTGATAACCGTGTCAATGATCGAATAAGCATTCCTCATAAGTTGACTTGGTCTCTACTATCCGGTATCCGTACTATAGCCAGGCTAAACCAATACCCTTTCTGTTTGGTACACTTGAAAAACGACCATCATTCTGCCAAAAGCCGAGACTGAGAAGAGCACAAACAACCAACGATTCAAGATTCGGTCATCAAACCTCACAATTGTTGTTTAAGTCAGATCTGCATGGACTGCTAAATTGCATCTTCTTTTCTTTGTCTTCTCCTGTTATTACCGTCGCATCAGATCTTAACTTCATCTGTTATCCTGAACCGGGAAGTTTGACATAACACCAAGCCGTGTTTCCGCTCCCGTCTTTCTCTAACACGTTCACCTAGCATCCCCGTAATGCTTCGTCTCAGTCTTCTCTCACACATAATAGAGCTGTCTCTATTGGACGCTGTACACGTGTAACCGGTAGATGTACGGTAATAACCATGATCCCTACGTTATCAGTCTGCCGTACCTGGCATAAACTTAAAGCGTTGTGGAACCTTGGATACGGCTGCCACTTACATAGTACACCACTGTCTCGCATGATATCCATGATTCCGTGGCTTATCTGAAAAAGTTTCATCTTCATCTCAGTCGAGCTTGAATCTCAATGCACCGAGGCCGCGGATCTAGCTAGGAATCCACTTTCTCTTCATGCCCTTGTCACAGCACTCTCATCAGCAGTTTACCAGCCTTTATCGTGAGAGTGAGGCTGCAGGAAATACTTCCGGAACTTTGGAAATGGGCGCCTACAACGATTAATTCTTCCGTCAGTGCCTATCAGATGTCAATCCTCTTGCCTTTTTGACATCAGTATCGAACCATGATCATGATCACACCCATGTTCGATCTTGATCAAAAGTCTGGTATCGCACCACATCTCGCCACAGCACGATCGTCATGTTACGGACTCTCCACAAATCACTTTCAGAACCAGGCACTCATTACAAGGGCTCAGTTTCAAATTTGCGGGGGAGGCTGTCGACTGGATGAACAGAATTCTTCAGTACACATACAGCAGACCATAAGTCAGAGTTCGTCCATTGTTTAGCCCTAATCGATGCCAATGTTCATCGTCAGGGGATCGATTCTCGATTTGGCGAATGATTCGCTATCATAGCATTCCCTTCTTGACCTCATCCTTGCGCTCCTCCCAAAGTGTCTTACCGGTGCAAGAACACACAGTCTTATCGTTATCCCACATACCAGCGCTTCGGGCGATAATACCCACAACGGTATCCTTATCATTCTTGAGAGGCTCGGCCTTCTCTTCTTGTCTTGTCAGAACCATGGCGTGTCCAATGACCTCCCAGATTTGGAACCCATGGTCCAAGAATGAAGCTCCCTTACCATCCTCGCCAACTTGAACAAGACCTAGATCTCCTCGAGGCTTCTTGTCATCTCCCGACCAGACGGGTCCCGTTGAAGTTGCACCGTTCTTCAAATCGCCGTATGCCCGGATTGAAGCTCGATATGTTCCGGGTGAGACGCCATGAATGGTCAAGTCGACCAATGTTCGTCCTGAGCTGACTTGGACCATTCTTGCCAACCCTCTTACATCCCGGCTCGGTTCTTCGTAGATGCCATCAACGGGATCTTCAAACGTCTCCAGAATGCTAACAGCGGCAGCTAAGGTTCGGTTAGTTATACACAGTATCAGGTGGTTATGCCGATACCCGGGAAGAACCCGTTATCCACGGCAGCACGAGGCAACGACAATGTAGATTGCCAAGAAAACAAGTTGCACATACTGTCTGAAGCTCCTGATCCACGTAAGATTGCGTCTCTACCAGTTGCTTGGATAGCCTCCACAATAGCTGATGGGGCAGCTGGAAGAACGGCACAGTCAGTATATGCACCTTTCATGTAAACAATTCGCCTTACCAGTGCCCTTGACAGATACTAGTTGGTCCTTCAGGTTGCCTTCAACATTGTTGATACCGCCTAGCTTATACAAAGAGTCTGAAACCGCTTTGATACAGCCGTCACATGACAGCGGAACTGCAAAGAGGGTCTGTTTTCAAGACGTTTCATTAGTATGCTTGGTATGGTGAAAGATCTCAGCAACTCTCCTCATCCCCTTTTCACAGCCATGACTCATCGCTCAGGATTTTCTGCGCACCTCAAACGAGTTATCGACCGTCATCTTCTTGGGTGCTGCATTGATTTCTTAGTTTCATACTCGCAGTGTAAGAGAAGCCCATGGAATTGGAGAACTTACATGTGGGGGGCGTGGTCTTAAAGTTGGTATTCGAAAACCGGTACTGGTAGGCTGAAAAACCGGCTACTGCAAGTAGAGATGTAGTCGTAAATAATCTAGCAGGCGTAAACTTTGGAGGCATCTGTTAGAGGAAGAAGAGGAGGTTGTAGCACGACGTGGTCGGGTTTTGTTTGCTGCTTTGAAATCCACCCACAATCGAGTGATAACATAACGTCGGGATCCGGAGTTGCACCCCCCAAGAAGTGGGACCAGCGACTTCGGGAATCGGGCGAGGTTGAGACAGAGAGTCTGAGCGTTAGAAGCCTACAACTAAACACGTGACTGTCGTTCTTCCTGACTCAGCAATCTATCTAGGTGGAGCTTGGCATCTGGATCCAAACTTTCTGGTTGAGCGTTTCAGCGTGGGAGATCTTGCGATACAGCTTAACGCAACTTTTACAGCGACTCAACCCCTCCTCCCCGGTTCTGCGGTCGATTGAACCAAATTGGAGGTAACATCTGAGGGATTGCTCTCTCGAAGCCTCCAAGATGTCGCAAGTTCTGGGTCTGGTGAGCAACTTCAATGTATATCTCCAAAACTTCATTAGTCCTAACCAATATCGAATAGACCAAACTCGCCTACTCTCGAGTATGGCACGGTGTCTCTGCTTCCGCCCCTCATACCACCCTATCGACTCAGCCCGGCGTAACACCGCCTTCACTCGGCCGTCTCGCATCCCGCATCGCCGTCCTCCTCATGGGCAAGCACAAGCCGATTTTTGATCCTTCAACCGACTGCGGTGACTACGTTGTTGTCACAAACTGCGCCGCCCTTCACACGACTGGTCGAAAGAAGTGGCAAAAACCATACTACCGACACACGACTCGACCTGGTAGTCTCAAGACCGTGACGATGGATGTTCTTATGGAGCAGCACGGAGGCAGCGAAGTGCTACGCAAGGCTGTGCGCGGCATGCTGCCCAAGAACCGACTACGAGACAAGCGATTGGCGAGACTCAAGGCCTTTGAGGGAGAAGCACACCCGTACAAGCAGAACTTGATACGGTTCAGCGGCGTACAAGTGGGCAAGCCTGGCTGGGAGAAGGCTGTCGAGAAGGTTCGTGAGGGTGACAAGAAGCGATTATAAGCGAGCAAGGCAGTTTACGATGGGATGAATGGTCGCGTGTTGAAGAGTAGTGTGGGTGGACTGTGAAAGTCCTTGTACTATCTGTACCAATATTTTGGGCATATTTATGACCTAGCTTCAAGCAATTATCAACGTTTTCCATGCTGTAGTCTCTCGCAAACTCTTGAATCAGCGACGCCTGACTGAATCGCATGTGCCTGGCGAGATGTTTTTTCTGGTCTCATTTGATAGGAGCTGATCATGGTATAGCCGCTAACTCGCTTCATCGCTCAAATCAACGGATGTGATTCCTCAATATGATACTTTACATTCCTCATTATGCTTCATGACGAAGAGATACAAAGAATTGGTCTAACAAATGCAATCAATTAACTCATATCTATTTCCAAATCTAGGCAAGTCGCTTGGTATCAATCTCCATTCTGAGTGCATCATGTTTCGTTGCATCTTGACCTCTATCGTTTCGAAATACACCATTCTCTCTCGGGCCTACAGCTTCGATTGCAGGTTGTCCCGAGACACTTCACACTTGATAAGACCGTTAGGACCGGACTGAGGAGCATAAACCTCGGCGTCCTTGCCCGTGTTCTTGAGTCCCTTATGCCAGCTCAGATCTAAACGATGAGTCAATATGAATGTTTTGTCATGGAAAGGGCGCCCGAACTTACCAATCTCAAAGTAATGCTTGTTAGGTAGTGAATAAGTGACCGTCGCGACCTCAGGTACGGATGCGAGGATGAGATCAGACATCTTGTACATAGTGGCTTGTACACTGGCACTCGCGTCCTCGGCAAAGGTTTTGAGGGTGATATTACGTGCCGCCTCACGCGCGCTGTCGAATTTGGGGGCAAAGTCTTTAACCGCAGCAAGAGAATCGAACTTCTTCCACTCCCACGTAGCGTCAACGTCGGTAGAGAAGATACGGTCCCAGGTCTCAGGGAGCGTTGTGTACTCGTCACGAACAAAGCCATGGAAAGCAGAACCGGTACTCTTGAGAACGGTCAAGCCAACGAGAGAACTCTTGATCTCAATACCTTCCTTTCGACTCACCCGGACTT
This sequence comes from Fusarium aywerte, assembly GCA_013186375.1. Classification (NCBI taxonomy): domain Eukaryota; kingdom Fungi; phylum Ascomycota; class Sordariomycetes; order Hypocreales; family Nectriaceae; genus Fusarium; species Fusarium aywerte. Next base: position 30,183 of record JABCQV010000131.1, on the reverse strand, counting down.
CCACGTTTCGGGTCTCCTCGCCATCCTTGAAGAAGCTGTGAGGATGGGGCTTGCCATCAACCTCAAGACGCGCCCATCGAACAGTCTTGACGTTAACGTTCGCAACATGGATGTGCCTGTACTTTTCAATGAAGTGATTGCCGAGAATTGAGGCGTACAATTCAGGAGGGTTGACCGGGTTCTGCTTGGCGGTAATGTAGATGGTGTTCTTAATAGAGTCGGTGGCAACGACCACACTGTTATCGGCCTGAGTGTAGGAGGTCTCAATCTCTCCCTCGAGAAGACAGCAGACGGTCATCTCTGTGACGGTCTGAACACCAGTAGAAGCATCGCGATCGACTTTACAGACGCGGACATTGTCCTTGCCGTAGCGAGCAGCGGATACGTAAGGCATTGTGATAGCTTTGTTTTATTATGGTTTGCTTGGACACGTTGATTAAAGAAGGGAAAGTAGTGTTTGATGGTGGACCAAATAAGCTGTATTGCGACAAAGGTCGGAAGTCACTATCGCTGACGAGATGGCGACGTATGAAAAGTTTGGGATCAGACACAATATGACAAGAAAGACGAGAGGGAGGGAATAGGCTTCTAATATATACAAGACGGTTGGAACGTCAGCCCCCTCCTAGTAATAATGACAGCTCCCCAATAGGACCCAACAAGCAAGCAACGCTACCTACTCAACGGACGGAGACGGACGTTGGCGATCCATCAAGAATGAGCGCCCGTGGCCGAAAGAACCAAGGCCGAGTATTGCAATTGGTAAGGAAGGGATTGAATTAGAGCTTGCTATGCTCTAGGATGGGGCGATCAGGGTCGGTGCCGGGCTGCGGAGGACGCCGATGCCCTGGATGCCGTATTATCGGGGTCCGCCTGAAGCATTGGACATTTTGGAGTTTCTTATCTTAACTTGTCTATCTTGTATGTCTCATGGATTATGCTGGTCAAGATACGACTTTAACCGCATGATCTCTGTAAGATGCAAATATGCACAAAGATTCATATTGATTTGATAAACAAGACAAATCTGGTCATTGTGGCTTGGCAATGATAAAGTTGCAGGTCTGAAGTCTAACATTAGCACATGAGTGGGCAAGATAAGCAAGACTTTTGCTCGTCTTGTTGAGTTTTGTAAAACTTAGCTAAAAGTCCAGTGACCTATCTCAATAGTTGTTTATTAACTCTTAGGATTTAATGAATGCCTAAACAAGTCGTTCATTGTATATTTCATTGACAGCAAACTGAAACAGATGAGAGGGTAGGATTGCTATAGTTACAACCACTAGAATTAGTACATGTTAATACGAAGATCCATTCATCTCGGCAGAATTGAAGCTATCCAGCCTTAAAAAAACGTTGGATTGTTACTCCAGATAAATTGCTGATCACACGGCGGCGATTGGTGACTGGCACGAAGTTGAAACGGATGATAACAATATGCTGCTGTACTCTACCCACTATACAAGATTGTCCTTCTTTCACTACTGTTGTGTAACTTTGAATGACAATTTCGACATTGAATATGAATAGTTGCTCAACTTCATTCTTCAAGAGTACAGCATCCACAACAAACTACCTACTCCTGCAGCTACCTACGGCGCATTGATAGAGCTGCAGGTTAGCTTTATTACCTAGTCTAGTGCCTCTAAATGGAAATGCATCACCATCTGGCTGGGTCTTGACTGCCTCCACTCTAAGTTAGGCCCTGGCCTGGCTGTCCCGCAAGCCAAACGACCTCTCACCTCAATCCTCCAATCATTTGCCTCCTCCTCTATCGAACCCTGCTACACTGCTCTTCGAGTATCCTTCGTTTTGCTTTTGATATTGGTCTATCTACGTAGTCTACAGGCATCAATCCAGTTATTGATTATGCCGGCGATTTGAACTTTGGATTTTATCTTGTGGTTGCATCGTTGCTTTCTTATGCACAAAGTGTCGCATCTACCCACGCGCAACGCACTTTACCTTAGGCGACGACGACTCCGCTCTCTCGAAACTCCAGCTTGAACCACGATTTCTTTATTCAGATACAACATCCCAACGCGAACGACGAAAACACGGCCGGATCTATACTTACAACGAAACACTGTCATCATTCTCGCTTTCGCCGTCACTTCCATCTCCGCCGTGTCACGACCGGATTGCCTTTACGCCAAACGATATAGTACCGTATACGAACCTCAACCGCGATCGCATCATTCGCCTTCGATTTATCAAACGCCCGGTTGATCGACGAATGCACTTCCACCACTCTTGGGCCCAGTCCCAACCGGTGGGCTGCTCACCATTGTCATGCTGAGCTCCTCTGCTGCGGCTCAGAAGGGAATGACCCCTCCGAGCCAATCTTCCCAGCCCAGCCTACCTCGAGAATTATCTGGCCGTACGAGCTTTGACCGGGGTGATTCGGGTCTACGGCCTCCCAATGACGCCAATAACCGCAACCTGTCCGCCTCGGGCATGTCCTTTGCGCCCAGGGGAAGCAGTCTCAATGTTGCTCCCGGCAGCTTCAGCTCAGAGTTGCGCAGTCGGGCTGGGAGTAAAACTGAAGCGGGGTCAGTATACCCAAGCAGCTTCATGGATAAGGTGGAAGAGGACGACACGGACGCGCTAGCTGAGCAAGCTCTAGCGAATCTCAAAGAGAGGCTCAATCGTGAGATGAAAATCAAGGAGGGTAGCGAGAACATGCTCGAGGCGCTGAACTCTAAGAAAGCGAAGCAGACCAAAGAGCAACGGCAAAAGGTCGAGGCAGAGCTCAATGCGAGCAACTTGCGTATCAAGGACCTACGCCAGAAAATTTCCGATACCCAGCGCACACGACAAATCCCGCCGGATACACCAAAAAGAAACCGAACTCAGAGCAATACTATCGATTCTGCTAGGCCCATCGGACTACGTTCACCAGGGAGCATGGCACGATCTGTTGGGGAATCTGACGCCGAAGAGCCAACAGAGAGCCCGACTTTTGCGCTCGCTGAATTGCTTCAGGCCCTGGAAGTGGAGGGCATGATGCCTGAGTACTATGTCTCACGAGGGAATCAGTTGGTAGATCTCTTTCAGCGATATCCCACTCTCAAATATGACTTGGTCTGGTCAGTCTTTGGGCTCCGCATGCAGGTAATGCTTCTGAGCGAAAGTCGTGAGGTTGTGGCTGCTGGATATCGGATGACCAGATATGCTATATCCGACGTCGCATCACTCAAAAAGATTCGTAGTCTGAACACTGACTATTTAGTAATCCGGTAAGTATCATCACCTGGATGATTCCTCTATACTGACGTTTCCAGATCTTTGAATAACTATCGCAAGGCGGACGTCGAACGGGAGCAGGCACTCAAGTTCGTCCGCGCGTTCCTCGATGTTAAAGGCGGAGTTAAAGAGGTTTCTCGAGCTGTTGTACGCACCATTGTTGCAGTTGCTGAGCATGGAGAGGATCGACGCCCAAATGCCCAACCAGTCGAAGGAGACGTAGACCGTCTAAGACCTATCTGCATCGAAACACTGGCAGAGATTATAGTGCAGGATCCAGCACTTTTGGTGGCATCCGGTGGCTTAGGACCACTAACTGAAGCGCTCTCAGAAGGTGTCTACAAAGCTCCGGAGAGCTTGGCCTCCGCGTTTTTATACTTGCTCGATTCGCCTCGGAAGCGAAAATACATACAACCAGGCTATGGCCTTGAGGCGCTCTTTACCGTCTTTACCGACCACCTCCTTACTAACGAAACTATTATGAAGCAGAACTCTAAAGCCATCGCAACAGCTTTGAAGTCATGGCCTGGGTTAATGACCCTGTGCATGTATGATCTGCGAACAATCCGATCCTTCATCACGAGCATGCTATTACCCAGCAATGTCGTTCGCGAAACTATCCTTGATCTCATTTTCTCTCTCTTGCGCATTAAGCCACCAGCTTGGGCAACATCTTTCTTGGCCGGAAGAAGATTGACAACATATGGCAGAGTAGCTAACCTCAAGTCAAATCACAAAGACAAGAGTCAGTCGCAGTTCATGGAAGAGGATAGTGGCGAGCAGAACTTCGTCGAACATTACACAGCCCTGCTACTCGCCGTCTTTATCCGAGCAGATCTTCTGCCTATTCTCCTGAAAATCGCTCAAGGGGATGAGAACCCAACACTTCAGCGCAAAACAACTCTGTTGATTAGTGAAGTGCTCAAGCTTGCTAGCCGTCTCTTGCCTCCCTCTTGGAGTGCTGAGCTTCACCTTTTGCCGGAGCTCTTCTCATCGGCGGCCAACATTGGTAATAATGATCACTGGATCGCGTCAGGGATCGTTTACCAAATTAGCAGTGTCAGTCGAACATTGTATCGAAGCACCCCATCAGGTGCTTTATCAGGAGCGCTACCATCTGGCAACAACACAACTGAGCTGTCGGCAATTGACGAAGCACCCAAATCCCACCAATCTTTAGTTTTTGATGATGCCACCTTCAGGCAACTCCTCATTGACAGCAACGTACTCAACAGCTCCAACTACGCCAAGTGGAACTGGGAAACCATCATCAAGATTATCGATGGACCTTTGCAGAGCGGCAAGCGACTCGAGGAAGCAATCAAAGCATCTAAATTTATGAAAAGGATCATCAGCTTCTACCGGCCGTTCAAATACAGATTCGCCAATGTGAAAAATACGCGGGGCACTCAGAAGTATGTACGAGCTGGCTGCGCCTTGATGCACTCGCTACTTCAATCGCCTGAAGGGATAAAGTTCTTGGCGGACAGCAAATTACTCAGGCAGATAGCAGAATGCTTAGCACAATGCGATCCGGTAAGATCTACAGCTCCAGCGCTTTCCTCTCTCTACTAACAAGTGGCTCAGACTAGTGGACTCACAGCTCAATACCCAATGTTCTCGAAAGACCGAGTGACCGACACGCTGTGTGCAGGCTACTTCTCGATGGTTGGTGTTCTGAGTGGTGACCCCAAGGGACTTCAACTGCTAGAACGGTGGAGGATGTTCAACATGATATATCACATCATGGACCTGAAGCAAAGGCCCGACCTCATCAAGTTGCTTCTTTCGAGTTTCGACTATAGTGTCCAAGGTCATCCTCGCGTCTTAGTCTCCAAAGCTTTGACGGCTGGCACAAAGGATATCCGAATTCACGCAACGAACGCTCTACGGAAATACGCCATTCGCCCAGTCCCATCGGCTAATGGCCAGGGTGGCGTAGGTGATTCTAAATGGGCTATTCAGCTGCTGGTTACACAACTCTATGATCCTGAGATTGAAGTTTGTGCGACAGCTGTTAAAATTCTCGAACAGGCTTGTAATCGCAAGACCTATTTAGAATACATTGTTGAGTGTAGGCCAGCTCTCGATCATTTGGGCGAGATTGGAGCACCGCTTCTTTTGCGGTTCTTGTCAACTTCTATCGGATATCACTATCTGGACGGACTGGACTACATCAGCAACGAGATGGACGACTGGTTTCTAGGACGCAACGACACCTACGTCAAGGTCATTGAGGCAAGTCTTGCCAAAACCTTTCTTATCGATGCGGATGAGCACAATCCCCGTATGAGCTTGTTCGACGATGGTGAGATGGATGGGGAGTATCATGATAATCATGTACCGCCGCACTTCTATCGGGAGTTGACTCGTACTCAAGAAGGATGCAGACTGCTTAGTGATAAGGGCCACTTTGAGGATTTCGCAGCTACTATACGCGAGCACGGTATGGATACAGATGATGCAGAAATGCTTACCAAGGTTAAAGGATGTCTTTGGGCAGTCGGCAACGTCGGATCGATGGAACTTGGTGCCCCTTTCTTGGAGTCCAACGACGTGGTGGAACATATTATCAAAATTGCTGAGCACCATGAAGTGATGAGTCTACGTGGAACGGCATTCTTTGTCCTCGGTTTGATTTCACGATCAACCCACGGTTTAGAGATTCTGTCTGAGAACGGCTGGGATGCCAACACGACGCCCATGGGCAGCTCGCTGGGTTTCTGCATACCCAACGACTTATCCAAGCTACTGTCACTGACTCCTTGGAAACAAAAGACGGTTACGTCGATTACTCTGCCGCCAAGTCAACGCACAGCTCAAGAGCCACCACCACCTCGTGCTGCTAAGCCACCTCTTGAGCCATCAGAGCTCCCTGCTTTGCTGAGCGACGCGGATGTAAACACGAGAGTCTTGGAACTCATTGTGGACCTTGGCAATATGGTTCTTTACAAAAAGGCGGTTACAGACCTTCAAAAGCTGCGAGCACACAAGCCGACCGCATTTCGAAGCACACAATTCTTCAAAGAGGTGATGGCTGCAATGGAGTGGAACCACTATCGATTAGGGGTGAGGAGGATGGTTATAGATCTATTCGATAAGAACGTGATGCGCCAGATAGTTTTTGACGAGACTGATGGCGAAGACGACGACGATAGCAGTGACGAGAGCGGAGAAGAGAGCGGCGAGGGCGAGAACAGTTCGGGTGATGACAGAACGGAGAGACAGCGCAGTATCAGCGAGCCGTTGGCACCGCCGCCAGAACTCACACCGGCTCCTCTTAGGGTGAGACGGTAAAATGACGGCGATGAAACTTGGAGAGAAGAATTTAAATAGCCAATGGCAAGATAAAGTTGGAAAGGCTCAACTGTATGATATCAATGACCACAATGATGAAGGCATGTTCGGGAAAGGCGATCTTGAGTTGTATATATCTTTGTGATGCGCGGTCGAAGTAGGGGGTCGGTGTCTGGACTGAAATATGGATTAAGGAGTCATTGGGTAAAAAGTCAAGGAAGAAGACTGCCGGTCTGTTGAGTAGTAGAGGTCTGCTTGAATTGAGCATTTTGACGCGATTTACAGCAGCGTTTGCTCATTTGTTTCGAAGAGTCTCTGCTCTGTACCAATAGCCATAAGTCACTGATCGGTGCCCACAGTAGTTGGTCACAAATGGAGAAGCTATGTATTGGTTATGTCAATCATGTGATAATTATCAGTCCTCGAACAGCTACATAAGCAGGTTAGTAACATGATGAACTGATATGTACGATCTTACCTTAGCTATGGTGACGTGAGTTACTTAAGCCCCACCAATGCCACTCCGATTAACGGCTGAACGCGGGATTAAGACTCAGTCTCGACATCTACACATGATATCTTTATTTATGAGGATACTTCTATCGACGTTTCTTATGACTTACTGAATAGTCGTATCATTGAAAATACTGGCATTATGGTGCAGGGACGAGTGCTAGTTATCGCAGGGTCCGACAGTTCGGGCGGAGCGTAAGTTGATGCTATCTTCTCTCATTCAAGAATGGCATGATACAGCCTCCTTGGAATCCATTGTCAATCATGATAGAAAATGAATATTTGAGTACTAATATGATGATGATTTAGTGGTCTTGAGGCGGACCAAAAAGTCATCGCTGCTCATGGCTGCTACGCCATGACGGCCACTACGGCCCTTACAGCGCAAAACACTCAGGGTGTCAAGGGCATTCATATAATTCCCGCCGACTTTGTTTCCCAACAAATCGATGCTTGCGTAGACGACGTTGGAGTCGATGTCATCAAGACTGGTGAGTAAAATTATTCTCATTGAGTAGCCGGTGGCATAACTTACACATATTGATAGGTATGCTTGCTTCGGCAGAGACCATAGAGATGGTTGAAAAGACTGTCACCAAACACAATATCCCATGCCTTGTTGTAGACCCGGTATGAAACACTCCAAATTCTAAATTCAGTGTCTTTCTTACAATCATATAGGTCATGGTGTCAACTTCTGGTGCAACACTCCTGCCCAATGAAGCCATTCAACATCTCTGCAAGCATCTTCTACCACATACCACAGTCCTCACACCAAACATCCCTGAGGCAGTACTTATCCTTTCTCAAAATGGTCAAGAATCTCCTGAAGTTCGCAATGTCCAGGACCTTGAAACTATCGCGAAACGGATCCAGGAGCTGGGTCCCAAGTGGGTGCTCGTCAAGGGCGGACACCGTCCTATGAAGGAGGATTTTACCGCAGCAGAGACGGAAGAGGAAAGACAATTTGTCTTTGATGTGCTGGTTGGAGGAAATGGAGAGGTCTTTAGGGTTAAGAGTCCTTATCAAGCAAGCTCTAGCACCCATGGCACGGGGTGCTCTTTGGCCTGTAAGTGATGACCCTGATTTTAGAGACCCCCCGAGATGTGCTTATGAGGATTATAGCTGCTATTGCTTCGAATCTATCCAAAGGGATCGATACGCCTTCGGCTGTTCAATCAGCATGTCGATACATCGAGGCTGCGATTCGCACTGCGCCAGGACTGGGCAAGGGACATGGTCCTCTGAACCATTTTCATTCAACCTACACTCTTCCATTTGCTCCGTAAGCCAAAGCTTCTCTACTACATTCACAAGTTACTGACTTAGTAAATAGTGGCTACTTTATCGAATGGCTCCTCGAGCGCCCGGATGTTCAAGAGGTCTGGAACCAGTTCGTGTACCATCCCTTTGTCATGGCTATGGGAGACGGGACTCTGCCTCTAGAGTCTTTCAAAGGTTACATCATCCAAGACTATCTTTATTTGGTACATCTTTGACTTGCAGTAACATTTGATGTTGGGCTAACCCCTGTTTGTAGATTCACTTCTCGCGTGCCAACGCTCTTGCTGCTTACAAAGCGCAAACCATTGAGGACATCTCCAGAGTACGTTGTTCTCTTACTCCGATTTGGACAAACGACTCATGTTTCGCGTCTAGGCAACGGAAATTGTTCAACATATCATGCATGAATTGAAGCTCCATACATCCTACTGTGAGAGCTTTGGTGTCTCGCTCGAGGAGATTCGTGCCACGCCAGAAAAGCAAGGTGAGTAAGCTCATGCGGGTCACTGAATCTCACTATCCTCAGGTTTCCTTACTGATATACCATGTTAGCATGCACCGCTTACACCCGTTATGTCCTCGACGTCGGTCAGAACGGAGACTGGCTTGGTCTTCAGATGGCCCTCGCCCCATGCCTTCTTGGATACGGTGCAGCAGCCAAGATGCTACATGACCACGACAAGACTGTACGTGAAGGTAACACGTACTGGGCTTGGATCAAGAACTACAATGAAGAAGACTACACTGATGCTGTTAAGTTGGGTTCTGGTAAGTTTTGTTAGTCTATCATCGATTTCCCTAGTTAACCGCATCGAAGCTCTACTCGAAAAGCACATTCAGTTGCAGTCGATTTCTAGGATTGAGGAGCTAGTCAAAATCTTCATTCATGCACTCAAGGTATATTTCCTGCTATGCCTCCAATTATCTCACCTTTGCTAACTGCACCTAGATGGAAATCGGCTTCTGGGAGATGTTCCCTGCCAAGCAGGCTTAGTTTCACGAGATCTGATCATACAAAAGGAGATACAGTCAGATATAATTCAATTATTAGACATAGAAGTGAGTACACACTTGACTTTTTATGTTTTGTGTTTAAACCAAAGAAAATTCCAACATAGGTATATGACGCCTCTAGTAAGCCACACTCCATTACCAATACATACATACGTACAAACATGCTTCTTAAATCAGATCTACATCAGACCATTTCAACTGGGCGTGGTCTCTCGTCATCTGGCAACATGTATCTGAAGTCCTGCTCGGGAGGAGGAGCAAGGGCGGGGACTGGGGGAGCGTCGCTCTGCTCTTGCTGTCTTTGGGCCCGTCGCAATTCTCCGTTCTGCTGCTTCACCCACGAGTTGACGGAATGGAATCTCGGTCGAGGATCCACCGAAGCTACTGTGGACACGGTATCGCGGCGGCTGATTCTATTTATTGAAGACTTCCATGTGGATTGACGAGAAGGGGCTGGTCGCGAGGGAACACTCTGGATGGTCTGGTAGGTTGGTGTCACGACGATGTCACCATCGCCGAAGCCAGAGGAGATGGAGGATAATTCACTGACGCCGGTTTGACGTCTTCCAGCATCATACCCATATGGCGCTGCGGAAGGGATGCGGTTGTGTTGCGGCTTGTAAGGTGGGCTGAGACCTTCCTTAGGGGTATGACGGGCAACGACCTGAACCTCGACAGCATTCTCGACAAATGTTGTGCTTAAGGGGCTCATAGCATCGATGTCATAGTTCGTTTGCTCCGTCCTGCTGCTCATACGGTAGCCTCCCCATGACTTGGTGGGCACAGCAAGATGAGTGTCGGACTGCTTAGGGATGGATGCAACTGGCAGGGATGGAGGGAGTGATGAAGGTACGTAGGTAGGAGAGGGAGAAGGTGAGGGCGAGGGCGAGAATTGCCGAGTCTTTTCGTCACCGGTTTGTGAAGAATAAGGAGGAGATGGATCTTCGATGGTGTACCAGTCTTTGTGGCCGAGACGCGATCCCACGAAAGGTATCTTTGAGACGAGACCCTCAAAACGGTTAGGCTTTTCGTAAGACATATCGTCGACAGGAGGAGGCTTCTTTGAGGACTTCTTCTTTGAGTACAACTTCCAGACGAGGAAACCAATACCAAGAAGGAGAAGGAAGCCACCTAGATATAACAGTTAGCTTCTCATAACAGCTGTGGATTGGAGGGCAGTAGCAGTAACTTACCAACTGACCCTACGCCCAAGAGGATTTTATGAACATTTGAGTGCATACCCTCGCCTCCAGAAACCTTTTTAGATAAAGTTAGCAAGCCCGAGCTTTCAATGCAGATGACATGTATCTTAATCCAAAACGACGCCAAAACATGATTGGCGGGTCATGAATGTTGAACTCACCAGGCTTTCCTCTGTGCTACCCGCTGCTGACGGAGCCTCAACGGTTGGTGTGTCTGTTGCTGTTGCAGGCAATTTGACGTTGTATGGTAGATCTTTGTCGCCGATCGCTTTATCTTTTTCAGATGGCACAGGATCACTCTCCTCTTCATCGTCACTCTCCTCATTCTCGTCATCACTCCCGCTCTCATCGTCACTTTCGCTGTCACTCTCGCTCCCACTCTTCTCCTTCTCTTTCTCCTCGGCCATCTTAGGGTCGGGTTGCTTGGCGTTGGGATCCGTCTGAAGAATAGATACCTGGACTTCAGAATCTCCAGCCGAGGTTCTGGTAATGTCTCGTCGAAATCTGTGCCTAGCAGAGCGTCTTTTCATAATGTGAACGTCGTACTTGTCATCGTCATCTTCGGCAATAGTCCAGTCTGGTATGGTTCCTGCAAATCCCCTCTTTGTCTTGGTCGGCCATTGACGATGGCGTTTCTCGAGTGAGGGCGCCATTGTAGTAGTGGTATGTTGTTGTTGTTGTTCCTGGTCTAAGCGAATGTTGTTTATAATAAGAAGGATAAGTATTACTTGAACTGTAGGTTCGTTAAAATGTATTGGTGTTAATACCCAGCGCATTAGATGACGAGGGTTGTTGGACAAAAAGAGTGTCGTTACGATTGAAGTCACAGACTTGAATCGGTAAGTGAGAGAGGGAGAATAAAAAATCAAAAGAAGGACCGGCCTTGAGCAAAAGAATAGGGAAGAGAACGACAAAGGAAAAATATAAAGGGCTTGGCGAACTATGGTCTTGCAGGAGTTATGTTTCTGTTGATTGAGAAGGAGAGGGAAAAACGAAGAGGGAGTCGAAACGAAGAGGAAGGATGAGACACGATCAACGGTTACATTGGATATCTACGACAGTATTACATCCATGTCCAGGATCTAACAGACTAGACTAGGTAAATAGTTCACCAAGAATCAGGGCGATCTCAGGGTTCAGGGGGTGGTCAAAATGTTAGATAGTGGTTTTAGCACGCGACCAGCATCACGAACCATTCGTGGTCAAATGAATTACCTTTGCTTACTCTGTACAGTTTGACGGAATAACTTGATTTAACTGAGTAGAGGAACGTGCCCCCATGGCAGCCTATCGTTATTCTGTTAACAGGACTGTTACAGAAAATGGCTGCAGTCTTGTTTAGGCGTGGCTGGCCTCAGCTCCGTGTTAGTCAGTAACTTAGTAAGGATAGTAGGGGCTTTTATTCGTCTCAAAATAGGGACTCCTGTTTCAGTCGGCTCGGTGTCGCCAGAGATAAATGAAGATATTCATGCAAGGGGGGCTATGTCTATATCACATCATCTAACCGTTTTCTTCAGTGCGGCTACGTACGTTTTTTATGAAATAGATTGGATATTAAACAAAAGGATGTTGTTGTCTTTGACTTGTTATGCATATCATTTTGTTTCATTGGTGTTGAGAGAATACAGTATCAGCTTATTCAGACACCATGATCCATTCATCATCAATTGTCCAATAATAATGACTTTTCTTACAGGCGAATCAAATGATCAACACAGGGTTTACTCCAGGTAACTGCCTCAGACAAACGGACCCGAGACAAATTCAGCAATCTGAAGCTTGTTTTGCATCAAACCCCCCCAACTTTTAAGACAGATTGAGTCGCATCACCATGTCATAAGGCCCGTCATTTATTTTTCCTTTATCTTGATCAGTAACGTAACCTCATCTGGGGTCGCTTGTTAAATTCCGGCAACAAACAGCAAAACCTGCGATGGATGCCGCGTCCCAAAACGGTCCGATATGAAGAAGCTTTGGTCGTCAAGTGGATGTTTGATGTTGAATCATCGGTGGATTTAATCATTCTTTTATGGACCCTGAAAAAAGAAAAAGGATCCTGATTCAGTTCCAGAATCTGGGCAATATGGGGCAGTAAAAAAAGCATTGATGCTTCAGTTCTGTTATGATGACAGTAATAAGTGGCAAACATCAATCTTGTTATAAACTGTTTCATATGTAAAGGTAGCCAAGTGTTTGTCATATTAAGGAAACAGAAGAGTCGCATAACATAGTCATATGAAGTAACCCTTGATTGCGCGTATCAATCATATATATATCGACAGTGATATCACAGAGAAATACAAGGTACCTAGTGCACAGCAGCCTATAAGAACTAGCAATGTCTTGCTTCTGCCACCGTACCTATCTTGGAAACAAATAAACGAAATGACGGGTCAAGTCGAAATACCTTCTGCCTTGACTCTAAGAATGCGCTCCAATCTTTCAGCTCGTCTACTCCGAAATTCTTGACATTGTCGATAGTCTCTGTAAGGCTCCACGATGAGATCCACCCGGTCTAAAGGAGGCAAAACAGAACGGGCACTAACTAGGTAGGCTCTTTTTAAAGGTTCAGTTGAAGTTTATGTTCAAATATCACGAGGATATTTGTGTGTATTTACGGATGCAGGGCTGGCCAAGAGAAAGGCTGATTGCGGCTCCGCGATTTACTGTACTGCACTGAACAGTCAGGGATGCATTGCAGACCCCAACAATCTTTCGATTCTGATTCTGGGGTATCACTCTCAAATGTCACAAGGCATACGTCAAGATCTGAGATTGCATACGCATCTAGATTACGCCCAAGATGTTTGAGATGGAGGGTGAGGTAGAGATACATGATGTTTCGACGTCTTTATTACAGCATACAAGGTGAGACTATGTATGCGCTCCGTTAATCATAACGAGCGGTCTGAAAGATAAACCATGTTCGTTTCTGTCATGAATTCAATTCCATTGACGTTCACTTGGTGTTCCCAACTGTAAAAACACCTCTTTGGGTAATTATGCATGGTATCCTGCGGCATGCGAATGTGCATGCACCAAGAGTTGAAATCGCGCATATTGGTTACCCTGCAGCCCCTCGAAGAGTGACAGGACTGCAACAAATACTTTACGCCTCTCGTCTTGCACGATTGTAATTCAGTTCTCGGCTTCAAATCGGTATCTTGATCCTTATGGAACATATAATTAGTAAGTGAATACACGGTGATGTTACCGATGATTAGATTATCAGATCTCAGGTATAGAATCTGGGAGCGCGAGAAACCGGGTTTTCACCGAAAACGATAAGAGTTGATGCCGAGTCTGTCTGCAAGTGCCCATCAATGAATGCTTACAGCCACCCATGAATAGAAATGGGACTTTTTTTTTTGTCAAGAATGCCGGACGGCCGGAAACGGAGTGACACCGAGTTCCTGTCCAACACTTCGTGAGCTGTACAGTACTACCTATTTGGGACTACAATGATGACATGGGAGGAGAGGTTACAATGACAGGCACATGCTCGCTCACCTCTTTCGCCTTCTCATCAGCGTGCCATTATGATAAAATCACATACAGGGGTGCTCGGTACGGTGGAGTTTCGCTGATTTCATAGACAGCCCAGACCTGCCAAGGACGAAAGAGCCCAGTCGTAACAAAAATTTCAAGTCTTTCATTCATCATGACCGGCAAAATTGCTGTCTAAACCGCCGTGGATAACCCCAATTTTTCACTTGTCCAGTAACGTTATGTTTGGAGCCAGAGCTCTGGATCGGGGCCAAAGCCGGTCCGATGGGCTGGATTGGAGATGGAATTAGATGTGAGAAATGATAAGCGGGAATTATTGTCATAGTCACCGGCCTACTACAGTAGGGCCCTTAATCTCAGAGATAATGTGTAAAAAAAGAGACTGGCAAAGGAGAAGTGTGACTCAAAACTCTGAGAAATCATTTATTTGACCATTCAGATCAATTCCCAAAACCCGACCCAGTTGAATCCAATGAATGATTTGTTCAGTGGGCGTCATCCAGGGCACGGCACCTGCAACTGCACCTTACCTCACCTAGCTGAAGGCCCGGAAGCCCACGCCGACCCGCTCCGCTAGGTAAGCTTGGAGGGAATGGACAGGGAACTTGAACTTTTTAGTGGAGCAGCAACCACAAGCAAAGAAGGAAATGGAGGAAAGGACAAGAAAGGACGGCATGTCTTATCTTGTGCAAGGGAAATTGAAAGGAGCCAAAAACAATCCAAGCAAAGCCAAGTATAGCTATGCCATCATCTTTTCTTACACCCTACATTACCTCGTGGCTAGTTTACCGTTTAACCTACCTTGTGCCCGGCCAGCCGGCTTCTGACCTAACATTAGTACTAACCCAAGTACTGAGGTACCCTGCCTGCAGTACACTCACTGTAACTAAATTCTCTCGCCCTCCTTCGTGGGTTGTGACTGATTCTCCTTCGACTCACCTCTGTTCGTCACCAGCCCCGTACGCTCGCGACGCCTTCACTTGGTCCAGAGACTCCTAGTCCTGTGTCTCTTATTCTTCTCTTTCCCTCTTTCCCTCTTTCTTTCTTCCCAATCGCTCTCAATTGAGCTCTTCCCTACCAGCTTCCTCACAATGGCTTCCTCCGCGCGAGCCATGACGGCCCTTTCTAGGGCCGGCCAGATGGCACCCAGCAGTCGCATTGCAACTCGTGCCCTCTCTACCATTTCCAAGACCTCTGCTCGACCTTCCGTCGCCATGAGACTGAACAACACTGGTCGTGTTGCTTTCCGAAGAGCCTACGCTGACGAAGCCCCCAAGTCCAAGCCTAGACCTGGCAAGATCCGACGAACTCTGCGATGGACATGGAGAATTACATATCTCTCCCTCGGTGCTCTTGTCGGTTACACATGCTATGTTATCTACGATGACCGTCACCCTCAAGAGCAGTACCAGCCTGACCCTTCCAAGAAGACTCTGGTCGTCCTTGGTAAGCCACCCGCTGCGCATAGCTCCTAGATATTGGGTAAAGTTACTGACGCAATACCCTCCTATAGGATCCGGCTGGGGCTCTGTTGGTCTCCTCAAGAACCTCGACACCGAGAACTACAACGTCATCGTCGTTTCTCCTCGCAACTACTTCCTCTTCACCCCTCTGCTTCCTTCATGTACAACCGGTCTTATCGAGCACCGCTCCATCATGGAGCCCGTCCGTACCATCCTCCGCCACAAGAAGGGTGCCGTCAAGTACTACGAAGCTGAGGCTTCTTCCGTGGACGCTGACCGCAAGGTTGTAAAGATCAAGGACAACACCGAGGGCAAGGGCCCTCATTCCGAGACTGAGATCCCCTACGACATGCTTGTAATCGGAGTTGGTGCTGAGAACGCCACTTTCGGTATTCCCGGTGTCCGCGAGAACAGCTGCTTCCTTAAGGAGATTGGTGATGCCCAACTCATCCGCAAGAAGATTATGGACTGCGTTGAGCGAGCTTCTTTCAAGGGTCAGTCTCAGGAGGAGATCGACCGTCTCATGCACATGGTCGTTGTTGGTGGTGGTCCTACCGGTGTCGAGTTCGCTGGAGAGCTTCGCGACTTCTTCGAGGAGGATATCAAGAAGCTGATCCCTGACATCAGCCAACGCTTCAAGGTCACCCTTATCGAGGCTCTTCCCAACGTTCTCCCCTCTTTCTCTAAGCAGCTCATTGAGTACACTGAGAATACCATGCGTGAGGAGAACATCGACATTAAGCTCAAGACCATGGTCAAGAAGGTGACAGAGGACTATGTTGAGGCTGAGTTTGCTGGACCCGATGGCAGCAAGCAGACTCTCCGCATTCCCTACGGTCTGCTTGTCTGGGCTACCGGTAACGCTGTCCGACCCATCGTCCGAGATCTTATGGGCAAGGTTCCCGCTCAGAAGGACTCCCGCCGCGGTCTTGCCGTCAACGAGTACCTCGTTGTTCAGGGAACTCGCGACATCTGGGCCGTCGGTGACTGCGCTGTTGCCGGCTACGCCCCTACCGCCCAGGTCGCTTCCCAGGAGGGTTCTTTCTTGGCTCGCCTGTTCAACAACATGGCCAAGACTGATGCCCAGGAGGCCCGCATCAAGGAGCTTAGCAGCAGCCTGAACCTCAAGCAGGGCAACTCTGCCGAGATCGCTGCTGAGATTGAGTCCCTGGAGAAGCAGCTCCGCCGTATCAAGGATGTCAAACCCTTCCGATACTCTCACCAGGGTTCTTTGGCCTACATTGGTAGCGAGAAGGCTGTCGCTGATGTTCCCTGGTTCAACGGCAACATTGCCAGCGGTGGTGGTTTGACCTACCTGTTCTGGCGAAGTGCTTACCTTTCCATGTGCTTCAGCAGTAAGTTTTGTCAATTTCTACAACCAAACATAGTACAGTCATGCTAACTAAATATTCCTAGCCCGAAACCGTGTTCTGGTCGCTGTCGACTGGCTCAAATCCAAGGCCTTCGGCCGTGACGTCTCTCGCGAGTAAACCCTCCGACCCGACAAAACCTTTTACGCGACAAGGTTCGATACCCTGATATAAGCTATGGTTGGCGGTGGATTCGAAATTCAGTCTACGCTGCCCAGCTTACGATGATCTGTTCTTGGGAGGGTGTACCTGAAGCATTGTGCATAGGCCTATGAAGCCTAACTGAGCCGGACTAATAGACGTCTGATTGGAGTTGGGTTTGGGGTTGGAATGCTTCATTATGTACACCTCGAGTTGGTCTTTCTTTTTGATTGTTCTTTAATTTTTCTTTGTTCACGGATATAGACGGGAGAGGCAGGGCCCTTGTATGACATAGCTAGAGCGCGCAGAAAAGCAGGAAGACTCGTGGAACGTGAGTGAAAAACGAATCAAGAAGACTTGCCATGGCGAATTCAGAGTTGGCTCTTTCACAAGGAAATATCTTTTCGATTGTTCGTATTGTGTATCGGGTTAGACATGTGATGCCCAGAGACGAAGAGCCGTCACGACATGAGTAACTAAGTTAGCATGCCAGGATGACTGCAAGACAATATTCAGGAGCACACGATATGTATGGTGCCGGTTCTTCCCACGCGTGTGACCATGCAGCATATCGCTTGCAATTCACATGCCTATCCAGCCAGGCCTGGTCTTCAGGTGGATATCAAGACTAGCATCGAGGCTATCTGACCTGCCGTCTAAAAAAAAAAAAAAAAAAGTCCCAGTGGTAGCTCGGGGGTCCGGGTTTGCAACTTGGACTGCGGGGCACAAAGCTCCCCGCATCAAGCCGACATGCGGAGCTTGTCATCTAAGTTGACTGCTCTCAGGAGCCGGAACGTGGAGAAGACGATTACTCATTACTATCTCCCAAAGGGAGGTAATCCATTGCAACGATCGTCTGGCCAAGCTGCACTGTTGACCATGGGTGACTCCAATCTTTCCGGGCGGGACCACGCCGTTGATTTGGACTCCAAAGATGTTCTTAGACATACCCGTGACGAATTCAATATCCCATCCAAAGCCGATGTAGCACGCAAAACTCTGCCTTCGGACAACAGCACAGGTAAGTTCTGTTTTGAAGATTACCCTTGTACCACACTAACTCTTTTAGACGCGAACGATAAAGCTATCTACCTCGTGGGCAACTCTCTTGGTCTGCAGCCCAAGCGCACAGCAGAGCGCATTCAGCAGTACCTCGCAACATGGCGTACCCAGGGCGTACAAGGCCACTTCAAGCCCCTTGATGACTCTCCTCTGCCGACTTGGTTAGATGTAGATACTCGCGCGGCCGAGATGATTGCACCTATCGTGGGCGGCAAGGTCAGCGAGGTGGCTGTCATGCAGACGCTTACAGCGAATCTACACTTCTTGATGGCAGCGTTCTACAAACCTGATGTCAAGGGGCGTCATAAGATTATTCTGGAGAGCAAGGCGTTTCCAAGCGACCATGTCAGTGACGTTCCCGATATCAAAGTGTGCTAACTAACATGCGTCCGTGCTTAGTATGCAGTCGAAACACAAATATGCCATCATGGACTCCGTCCCGAAGATTCTATGATCACTCTCGAGCCTCCTAACAACGAAGACATCCTCCCAAATGAGTACATTGAGTCCGTTATCGATCAGCATGCTTCCACAACTGCCGTGCTTCTCCTTCCTGGTATTCAATACTACTCGGGACAGCTCCTCGACATCCCACACTTGACTGCCTTTGCTCGCGAACGTGGAATATTCGTCATTTGGGATCTCGCACATGCGGCAGGAAATGTACCTCTCTCGTTGCACGATTGGAACGTCGACGCTGCTGCTTGGTGCACCTATAAGTACCTTAACGGCGGACCAGGCTGTATTGGTGGTCTATTCGTTCACGAACGCCACGCACAGGTCGAGGATGACGGATCACACAACACAAGATTTGCTGGATGGTGGGGAAACGACAAGACAAAGCGCTTTGAGATGAGACCTGGCTTCGTGCCCGCCCCTGGTGCTGCAGGATTCCAACTCAGTAATCCATCGGTTCTCGATATAACCTCCCTCTGCGCTTCCCTGGAAATATTCGAACTCGCTGGTGGCATGCCTCCTATACGTGCCAAGAGCACAAGTCTAACAGCATACCTCGTCACTGAGTTGAAGAAGCTACCAGTGGACATGAGCGCGCACTGGAAGATTATCACTCCCAGTGAAGAAGAGCGCCGTGGAGCTCAAGTAAGTTTGCTTCTGGCTGACGGGTTACTCGATGAGGTGATGGCTGGCTTGGAGAGGAGGAGTGTTTTGGTTGATGAGCGCAGACCAAACGTTATTAGAGTTGCCCCGGCACCGCTGTACAATACGTTTTTAGACTGCTGGGAGTTTGTAAATGCATTCAAAAGCGCTTTGGGGGAGGCATTGGATATCAAGTTGAAGAGGGGGCAGATGGAGGAATGAGAGCATATAAGATAGCAGAAAATATGGTCTCTGGACTTTAGGGTGCAGAAAACAAATGACACAAAAGTCTGGTCTAAGACGGCACAAACTGGCCCATTAATTTCAATTGTACTCTCGGTGGACAAAGTTTCCGGTGCTCTGAGGATAGTGTACTTTAAACATAACGTTTTTACACAGTAGGAGACCAGAGGTAACTATATGAACATCCTCAAATAGGTGAAGAGAAATAGAAGCTCCGTGTAGCTTTATCAATATGTTTTTCGAGATAGATTACGAAGTTTACTCTTTGACGTAAAATCTACTACTCTAAGATCGTTAATTTGTTGATATACCCAATGCGGGTTGCTACGTGTTGTTGAGTCTAGTCATGGGTACTCGAGATAGTCCCAGAGGTAAAACCTTTATCAATGCCTTTGCTCACGCTGTTAAAACATTGACTTCCAGGCTGCAGCTACCACAGCTTATATCTCCAATTACAGTTTACAAGTCTTCAAAAGACCTGGAGATAGACCTCATTCTGTAGGTATCCGTATCTTCTGTGGCAGTATCAATTACTGTAGAAGCGGTATCTTCAGAAGAAATCTAGATATAGAATGAAATTTTCGAGCATAGCGTACAGGGTAACCAGTATGCAAGGGTTCTCGAGTGTCCCTGACTAAAGGTGGCGGGTCTTATTTCCAGTCCCCAAGGGTTCTTTGTAGTGGACCAAAAACTGCCAATCAAGTACCGCATATGGATCCACTAGGCGGACTTGCCGCAAGGCGCCAGTTGCATCAACTTTTTTTTTGTTAGCGGCGAAAAAAAAAAAACCAAGCGCGCAGGAATCGCAGGCTCACTTAAAACTTCCACTCATCCTCACCTTTCATCTCCTTTCCCTTCCGACATCATCTCAACCTTCGGGCGCGCATTCATTTCTCATCAAAAAGAGAGCCAATCTCGTCACTACGAGATACTATATTGCGTTTCCCACGACTCTCTTCACTCTAATAATATCCTTCCCCCTTCCAAGACGGGCCCATTCCAATAGGTTCCGTCTCATCCTCTTCTCCCTATCATAATGTCTGGCTACGACGGCGGATACAGCGGCGGTGGTGGCCGCGGAGGCGGCGGCTACGGCGGTGGTGGTTACGGCCGTGATCGCGGCGACCGTGGTGGTGACCGCAATGGTCACGGTGGTGGCTATGGAGGGTAAGTTGATTTTTCCCTGTGTTTTGCGCGTTAGGCTGTGTGTTTCACGTTTGGAGATGGGGTTGCCCCTTCTTCAACTGCAACACCTGTCCATCTACACCGCGTTTTCGCCTCACTTTTTGATCATGTTTTGCTAATACCAGACATAGCCGAAGCAACGGAAATGGCTACGGTGGTGGCTACGGCGGCGGCGGCGGTGGCGGCTACGGAGGTGGTGGTTACGGTGGTGGTGGTGGTGGTTATGGAGGAGGTGCCGGCGGCGACCGCATGGGCGCTCTCGGCGCTGGCCTCAAGAACCAGGAGTGGGGTATGTATTGTCGCCAGCTTCTTTCTCTCGCATCTGCTAACTTTCATCCAGATGTCAACTCCCTTCCTAAGTTCGAGAAGTCCTTCTACAAGGAGCACCCCGACGTTGAAAACAGATCGGATGCCGATGTTGAGGCTTTCCGCCGCAAGCACCAAATGACCATTGCTGGCACGGAAGTTCCCAAGCCTGTCGAGACTTTCGATGAGGCTGGCTTCCCACGATATGTTATGGATGAGGTCAAGGCTCAGGGCTTCCCTGCTCCCACCGCCATTCAGTCTCAGGGTTGGCCTATGGCTCTCTCCGGTCGCGATGTCGTTGGTATTGCCGAGACTGGTTCCGGAAAGACTCTTACGTACTGCCTTCCCTCTATCGTTCACATTAACGCCCAGCCTCTCCTCGCCCCCGGTGATGGCCCCATCGTTCTCGTCCTCGCTCCTACTCGTGAGCTTGCTGTCCAGATTCAGGAAGAGATGAAGAAGTTCGGTCGATCTTCTCGCATCCGAAACACCTGTGTCTACGGTGGTGTCCCCAAGGGTCCTCAAATCCGCGATCTTTCTAGGGGTGTCGAGGTCTGCATTGCCACTCCCGGTCGTTTGATCGACATGCTCGAGGCTGGTAAGACCAACCTGCGCCGTGTTACCTACCTCGTCCTCGACGAGGCTGATCGCATGCTTGACATGGGTTTCGAGCCCCAGATCCGCAAGATTATTGGACAGATTCGACCTGACCGACAGACTCTGATGTGGTCCGCTACCTGGCCCAAGGAGGTTCGTGCCCTGGCATCTGACTTCCTCCAGGACTTCATCCAAGTCAACATCGGTTCCATGGAACTTGCTGCCAACCACCGAATTACCCAAATCGTCGAGGTTGTTACCGACCTGGAGAAGCGTGACCGTATGATCAAGCATCTTGAGAAGACCATGGAGAACAAGGAGAACAAGATCCTCATCTTTGTCGGCACAAAGCGAATTGCTGACGAGATCACCCGATTCCTTCGCCAGGATGGATGGCCTGCGCTTTGTGAGTATCACGCCATATATTATTACCGAGCAATTGCTAACATTTAATAGCCATTCACGGTGATAAGCAGCAGAACGAGCGTGATTGGGTGCTTGACCAGTTCAAGACCGGAAAGTCCCCCATCAT
The DNA here is from genome assembly GCA_013186375.1 of Fusarium aywerte. Taxonomy (NCBI): domain Eukaryota; kingdom Fungi; phylum Ascomycota; class Sordariomycetes; order Hypocreales; family Nectriaceae; genus Fusarium; species Fusarium aywerte. Next base: position 8,123 of record JABCQV010000131.1, on the reverse strand, counting down.
GGTGGCTACTGATGTGGCCTCGCGTGGTATTGGTATGTATCATTCCCCCCTCTCCCCCCTCATGGCAACTTCCAGCAACAGCACTTGCTGTACTTTACTCTCGTATTTAGGGGCTCTCTTGACTGTGCGAATTTGCCTGATAACTATCGTGTCCAATTGGTTCTCAACCAACGGGGTTCTTGATCCGTTGTGTAGCCTTCACTTTGCTATACTCACGTGTTTTCACTCTTGTATCGTTTCCACTCCCGTGGCACGAGTGTGGAGTAGGCATACTATTGCCTTTGATCAAGCTGCTGGCCAAGGTTCTCTTGTTTCCAGGACCCGGTGACCCGCGTACTCCAGGATGGCATTTTGACGCACTTTCTATTGCCCCATCTCCGCTAGGAGTGAAGTACAAATAGCATGCCAATATGCATCGCTATTCACCTTCATCTTCCATGCTGGAACGTTGCTATACAAACCCCTTCTTCGCCTGCTAACCATTCTTGATAAAGATGTGCGCAACATCACCCATGTGTTGAACTACGATTACCCCAACAACTCGGAAGACTATATTCACCGAATTGGTCGTACCGGTCGTGCTGGTGCCAAGGGTACCGCCATTACCCTTTTCACTACTGATAGTGAGTATTCTCCTCTCCGTGTCTTCTTCAAGCATGCTAACAACCTTTTCAGACCAGAAGCAGGCTCGTGATCTTGTTAATGTCCTCCAGGAGGCTAAGCAGCAGATCGATCCTCGTCTTGTTGAGATGACCCGATACGGCGGCGGCGGTGGTCGCGGCTACGGTGGATGGGGACGTGGCCGTGGCGGTGGTAGAGGTGGGTATCGCCGACGCTGAAGCAGCAAGACACCTATCGAGCTGACTCGACCTCCAGCCAACGCCAACAACATGCCCATCGGTAATCGTCGATGGTAAGGTGATCCACCATCTTAGGGCTTGGCCTTTCGGCGTTATGGATCAGACAGCCTCGCATTTCGGATCTTCAGATTCTCAAAAGTACATGACACCAAGGCGTTTGTTTGTTAGAGGACAGGTGGCTCGATTAGACTCGACTCGTCGTTTACGAGTAGATTTATGGTTTGACTGCGGACCAATTTGGTCGCACTTAGTTGCATTTCTGCGTTTTACATGTTACCTCAAATAATGGCTTTAGACTGGGACGATGATGTCGTGTCGAGTGGTATGAAAACACTCAACGACGGAGATTAGGGGAAAATATCCTTTCGTATTGGAGGCCTCGTGTTCTGGAGGCCGATGACAATCTTGAGCTGAGTGTTTACTTAGACTATTCTAGTTCTCGCAAATAGCAGAGCTCACTTAAACTCCACTGTTCCTTTTGGCGTGATGTTTGTGTTGCAGGCTCTTGGTGAATGCTTGGTTCGGGTCGGTATTTTTCACTTCAAACACTCAGAGGTGTACTGCTATTATCTACTACTTCCGACCTTGCTCAACGAAGTTGTACTTTCGTTTGGTGATATGTTTCTTCTTTCCATACGCTACCTATTACTTAGTGATCACCAAGCCGCATTACACATACCATACTGTCGCTCCTCGAACCTGATTCTGCGGTGGTGGTATGCACATCGTTCATTAGAGATATCGCGTCTTGTTATGTGCTTGGGAGGCCTTTAACTCATCTGCTCCTGCCAGGACACATTTCTAGTGAAATGATGAGATGGCAGGAAGCTATTCGGAGAACAAGGGGTATGGAACAAAACACTCTTCGAACTTGGTTCGAGAGAATAATATAACCCGTCAACTGTCCAGTCCCAAGTATTGCGGTACAATCACACAACTAACAATCTCGTTCATACACGGCCAGTCCGTATTTTCACGCCGCCTTCTGCAACCTCAATGCCGTCCAGGTTATCACAAGTACTTTGGCTTCCCCATTGCTAGCTTATCTGATAATGCTTCGCCTGAAAGTTGTTCGTGCCTGGGGTGGCATCTTGTTGGTGGGTTGACGGGCGCTCTTCTTTGTACGAAACACGTTCCTCATAATACATGTCGTGGTCACTTGCAGACCGACAATGTTAACCGATGTTCGTTATGTCTTCGTCTTTTACGGCGTACTCCTTATCAATACGTATGGGAGTGCACCGGATTGGTACAATAGATACAACCAAGGGTTTGGACCGCAATATCAACGGCGCTGTTGTACTCGCCCCTGGGTCTTCGTGCACGTTTCATTTGCAACCCTGCTTCAGTGAGGTTTCCGCATCTGTATCGGTCCATTGATCTTTGACTCTCTAAGAATATTTTGATCTTTGATGGTTATTTGTCCAGTCACTCCTTGGGTAACCTCATCGGTTATACCTTTTGAAGGCCAACCTCCAGTTTACAGCAAGTCCAACACACTACTGACATTCTTGTCATGTCTCCTAGAGCAGGATGTCATGGCATTCGCTCCCCTCCCAGGTCACACCAGACACTAAGTATCGAATATACGAAACATCCTGAGTATATTCTATGCGTTGACTGCACTTCTTGTTTCTGAGTGGCTTCGTTGAAATAGGAACATTATAATCATAAACACAATACACGGGTCTTCTCAAGATGGATGTCACCAGGGGTTTGAAGTAGTTGACAAGCAAGCATTTGGGTGATTGGGACGCCAGGTGGCTGGGTTATATCTGCCCAATGTCAACAAATGTTCGTGATGCATCCGTAAGCTCGGATACAGTTGCCACATCGAGAAATAGTAGCTCGATGATCGTCATCAAACATATGCCATGATCAACATGTCTTGGGCAACTATAATTGCGTTGCTATACTGACAAACTAATACAGTGAGTGCTTGCAATGGACGTTCTTGCTTTCGAGGCATTCTACATGGAGGTGGGCACAACGACTCGCCCAAGTATCGAACACTCAAGTCTAACTTCGATAGCGCTTATTTTTACTAGGCAAAACAATGCCAAAAGCAGGGACAGGTGTCCAAAGAAGGCTTCCAGTAACACCTTCGGCCCCAGATTATCCTAAGCCATCTACCAGCAACCAGTACAATGATTTGAAAAAGATATCACGGAGAATCCAAGTGCAGGGTAGCGAATGGAGCCATAATGATCAAGATCGGCGAGAATAGACCATAGACCCGCCTTGCCCCTGGCCAAGGAATGGACGATGTTCAAATGAATAGTATCAGATGGCAGCTGGTGGTGCGAATTGGCTCGGTCGCATCATCAGAACCATGCTAACCCCGATTGAAATTCGCTAGTGACGCACATGGAATTCTGCGATTGAATGACATTGTGTCGACGCACAAGACGGCAACGATATCTCCATATGGTATGGTATGTCGGGGCGACATGACATGGCACGAGGCGGCGCAAATTGGCCGATAGAGTCAAGGCTGAGTGGTGCTGACCAAGACGGTTTCGCCGAGTCCTGGTGGGAGACGCCCTAAACCGTCCAATGTTCCAGAACAGCCTAAGATGAGTTATTCTATTCTATTGCTTCTCAGACACGACGCCAGGTTTCGGAACCATCCACCCGATCGACCATGTTGTCCGAAATCATCATTGACATATCTGCCTCCTGGGCTGCGTGAAGCATTTCGGATTGTCCTTGCTATCACGGAGACTCATTTGGGTACCGAAAAATTTCGGAGTATGGATAGGACCAACGAGCCCCAGCGTCTCGAAACAATGGCAAGCAGACAGAAGTACAGTAGAGACGGAGGGAGATTAATTGTCAGCTACAGACTCCGTAGCAAAGAGATTTTTTTTTTTAAAGAAGAATGAGACCTGTAGGAGAGGCTGTCAGGTGGTCCGGAAAAAAATCGACACACTAAAGAAGCCTGACAGAAATATTAGGTATAAAGATAGGCGAGGACTGTTTGAATAAATTTGTTGCCTTCCCTGACCTTAGTATAGTAAAAGTGCTTTTGGTGTGTCGGTTTTTTACCGGACTACCTGGCCGTTCAGTTTCCACCACCTGCAGGGATAACAAAAGGAAACAGCAGCCACCAATGAGTGACAGGGTACCAAGGGCTGAAGACGAGTGTGCGGATCGGCCAAGATCCAATGCCAATGAGTCCAAGTGCCTCAGCCGCCGTCGATGCACCCCAGGAATGAGGGTAGGAGCTTGAGTTCGGCGTGGCTCCGGCTTGACTCCTACTGTATGACATGACATGGCATTTCCCAGAGGCTTGGTGCTCCATTGAACATTGCTACAGTATGCCTCAGCCCCTGTGTCTATCCCTTGGTCCTTGCCTTGCCGGTCCAAGCTTTCTCCAGACGCGACGGGAGTGACGACTCCAGAGGCCAGCCCGGATCACCGCGCAGTCAGTGTCAATATCGCGTCGTGCCGTGCTTAACTTTCCTTCATATGCATGCGTACATGGTAGGGCATGGCATGACGATAATACCATATCATATCGTCATGTTTTGTTTGATATCCGAGATTGTGATATGTGACTGTATCGCACCGTATGTATGTACTCTTTGGTCGCTTGCCGCGGCGAGCCCCAGACCGAAACAGAAACACATCCCATCAATCTGTCGGTGTGTTTGCCTGTTATTATGCTGTATTTCGACGCAATGGACGCATACGACTTCCCCTTTCCGCTCGGGGTTCCGTCCCGCTGGCAATCGAAGACCCCTCTTTGACAATTCGCTGATAGCCCTGCTTCAACACCCAGTCATGGGAATCTCTTGGATGTCACCGTCAATAATACCAATATCCGCTTCCCCGGTATGTATGTATATTAAGTTATCGCACCCCCGTATGCAGTAAACTTTCTTGACTCAATAGCGGTATGTTTGTTTGTCAGGACGGAAAATGCGCTACGTCACCTTCTGTGAAGTTTGAGGGACGTATCGTCTTTGATGCGAACGAATTCGGGGCGCTTGACAATGATTCAACAGCGTGCATCAATGTGGGAGAGAATCCAACCGCCAAGAAGACATGCGAGCCGCGGTAGCCAGGACAGACGACTCCCAGCGGTCTTGCCGTTGCAAACCATCACGGGGGCGCTAGAGGGGTCTCCTGGTCTAGCTCGTCTCTTTGGTGCTGTGTTTGCATGGGCTAGGTATCCACGTCTTGTAGAGAGCCCCATGCTGTTGGGACTGAGGGCCGTTGTGTGAGCACTGTACAGTCTGTATTCGGTTTTAGCGGACACTTCAAACATTCACAAAGAGCAGGTCGCAGAATTCGTGCGGTTCGGTGCCAACCGCTGGTTGCGTCGGTGGCGGACTGAGACGCCGGTTGAACACTGCCGTCGGCATCTCATTGTCTCGCGATCAATCTTCATTTCACTTCACGCCGTGTATTCGTCAGATAAGGTATCGAACCGCACCCGGGCTATGTTTGCCTGCTTCCGACCCTATTTGTACGAAAGCACACCAGGAACGGATTCCGGACACGCTCAACCTAGCCTGTGACGTGAGCATCAGAGACAGCGTAGTACCAATTGGCGATTAACGGGACACGGCTGGCACCATCTTGACTTGTCAGCCTTGAGGGAGATATTAGCTGCTCTGTCAGCAAACAAACTAGCCGTGCAGTGTGGCTGGAATCTCCAGCACCAGATCTTAGTCTTAGGAGCGGATGCCGCTCTTGTGCCACAAGTTTATTCGATACCAACCCATCATGGTCAAGAATCCAGGAACGCGGCTAAGACTTCAGTAAGCATGTCTCAGCACTTGATGTCTTTCTGCTTTTGGCTTCAACATCATGAGCCAGACCAAGTCGAACAGCATGATCGCGTGTGACGATTACTTTCGGTGCAACCGCCTGCGTTTCATTAATGAAGCCACCCGTTTTTATTCAAACTTTAATATATAAAATGAACATCGAGTCAGCTCAAACTCGGTGCCGAAATCACGAAAGGAGAACCCGGATAGGACAACAAGCACCTACCTCGAAGAGTAGCTTTGCAGCCCCATTCCGGCCGCTGCCGAATTCAAGGGACTGTTCACCACCAGAATAAACTGGGCGCAACAGAACAGAACAGACTTTGATAGTGGAGGTCAACCACCCTGAATCGTCAGGTGTGCGCTAGTAGGGCAACCTACTGAGAAGAATCCCGAGTCCAATGCGCACCACGCCTAGTTTGACATGCGCTAATGAGCTGAGTCGTCTGGCTTTGCGCCCACCGTTCTGCAGATCGCTAGCGCTGCTCAGCCCACCAAGATCTGGGTGTACTCACGGTGTGGTGGGCCCTGATATAATCATTCAGAAGAAGTGAGATTGGCCTGTAGATCAGTAAGATGACTGGTCACCTATAACAGTATCCCTCGCACAATCGGCGAAAAGTGCTAAGGCCAGAGGCTTTAGATATCTAACGCAGGGTTGGGCGGTGTTGGCTGTTACGCTCTGCGCTTGTCGTCGACATTGCACATAATAGAAACGCCGGCGTGCGGGAGATTCCCAGTACCGCGGGAAGGCCTGAGATCGTAGTCGGCCGGCTTCTGACTAGCCCACGTTTGATTGGGGATCAGAGACACCGTCAACGTGGACTAAGTCGACTGCCGTCTACCGTCACACTCGATGGCTTGCCGTAGCCTCACACGTTCCTGGATATGCAAGTGACATCCACCAACTCATGAGCCCTGGGTGGTTGATCTCCTGGGTCACTTGGGGCTAAGGTCCTCGAAACAGCGCTAGCTACTGGCTGCCAAAGGTCCCGCTGCGTGCTTTTCCATCCTTGACTCGAGAGTGGATAAAGCCCGGCTGGTTGTGTTTCCGAGACGTTGGTATCTGTGCGATGCTGGGGCACTGAGAAACAAAAGAGAATGACTAAGGAAACGTCCAACAGGAAATTTTTATGCTTGAGGTTCTGATCTTCAACATCATCCGAACAGCACCAGGTCGTCATCTAGCTTATTAGTGAAAGGCACAAATTGACCGACAACCCATCATGTGTGTATACAGAATTATTGGTCCATCAGATCAGATCTTCTGTACCTGGAGGTGGCAATTAGTTATACGGACACACTGAGAAAGTCCTCTGCAATTAATGATTTGCAATAGACGCCATACCAGGCCCCACACGCGTCTTTATCAAATGTAGAGGTTCCTCACAGCTTCTTGGCCTTTGGATGTCCATGCGAAAGCTGAGAGCCTTCAGTGGCCGGAAATCCTTCACTTGTGTGAGCTGCTCATGAACTACCTCTTCCGTGTATTCCTTGTTGTCGTTTCGGCTCTTACTCGCTCAACTACTCCTCATTGATATTTCATCAACTGTCGGATTTTTTCGACCAACAAAATGAGTCGTTTGTCTCTGGATTGACAAACTCATCGTCTACCAGATTGACTCCAAGGCTAGTGGGGACGCCCAAGCCTGCAGTCTGTCCTTTTCTATATACACCCCTGTGATTGGAGGCTATGCAGATAGGTTAGCCCATTTGCAGTTAAATAGTGAGAGTAACCAGCCCTTGTACAGTTTCCAGCGGATTGGTATCACTGTGGTGCGCTGCTCAGGGTTCCTTGCTTGAATGAATGGCTAATGTAGTTTCAGTATGGTAGAATGAATTGAGCTGCTCGATCTTTACCACAGCGACTGGATTTCGTGCGTGTTGCTGGTGAAAGCGATGCGCCACTATTGGCTCGGATGCTCACCGCTTTAATTATGGATGTTCTATCCAAGAATTATTTAATCGTGGATGTGGGCCATAGTCCCGAAAGTGATGAGCTTCGATTATCGCTCTCCAGCAACCCTGGCGTGCTGTAGGCCTAGACAATTGCTTCCTTGCAGAGCAGAGTTGGCAAAGTTTGTCTCATTATCCATACACCCATGTCTAAGGTAATGTCGCAAAAGAAATCAGGCATGATTGCTTTTATCATTTATCTGTCTGCAAGCTCGCCCTGCGTAACAATTGGATGTTCGGATGGGTGCATAGAAGGCGGTCAAGACGAGAGCTCCGGAGGGGTTGCATTCACCAAATGTCCAAGAGGGGAGATAGGTGAACGAAATCCTACACAAAACCACACTTTGTAGAACTGCACAAGAAGCCAGTTCCATGTTGCTTCATGTCGGCAGTCATTTGTCGACCAGCAAAAACGTAGCAGCTTTGATTCCCCGCAACTCAAGAAGCACTAATATGGCCATAAAAGAATGTATGCAGACAGCGATGCAGTAGTAAAACCGAGTCAGGGCTGAGGTAGCAATTCAATTGC